>ML389491.1:12137-72325 GCA_005239525.1 Nicotiana knightiana
GCATTTTCTATTTTCATACCCAAGTGATTCCTCGATCCTCTTTCGAGGATGAATGATTTTAAGTGGGGGAGGATGTAAAGACCCATAATATTTCTTAACTAAAAACGATGCCCGAATAGGTCCCCATGTTAATATAACTATAGAAATTCTTAAAACGGACCCTTTTAGAGATTGCGATATTGTGGTCATTGTGAGAATTGTGACTACGGAGCATTGTTTGCATATGCTGATAGCGAATGTTGGTAGATGCGATGGCTTTGAGAATAATATCTTGGAAAAATATTTGTTCTTTGGCGGACTAGTAAACTTAGGCTTTTGCGATCTTTGTGCCTGCATCCAAAGAAAAATTGTGAGTTCTGTAAATGGGGAAGGTTGGTTCGTTGTAAAGACCCATAAGATTTCTTAACTAAAAACGATGCCCGGATAGGTCCCCATGTTAATATAACTGTAAAAATTCTTAAAACGGACCCTTTTGGAGTAAAAAGTACCCCAGAACTTAAAAGATAGAATTTTTCAGAATTATGCGGATCTGCGGTCCACTATGAGATCGCAGATCAGGTACGCGGACTGCATATTGGTCGCATACTTGGACAATTCTCTGTCCATTTTGAGGACAGCTATGCGGCCCATAATGCGATCGCATTTCATGAATGCGGGCCACATAGTTTTCGCGTTCTTGCTCATGAGTTTTTGCGAAGGGAGTTGTGTGGCGCACTATGCGATCACATAACAGGTATGCGGACCGCATAGTTGCCGCATACCTGGAAAGTCTGCTTCTCTTTTTTGGCCCAGCTGAGGGCCAATTATGCGGCAGGTCTACGGACCGCATAACAGGAATGCGATGCATACCTGCATCGGGGCTTCTAAATTCTAATCTTGAAACCCGACCCCAGCCTAATAAAACACCCATACCCTTCATTTCTAGCAACTTTCTGATTAAAATAGAGAGAAGTGAGAGTGGGTTCTTGTGAGAGAAAGTCATCATCTCTACCAAATCGATCCTCCATCTCTACTCAGGCCTGTAATTAATAAAGTAGACATCATCTTCTTCACCATAAGAGGTAAGTTTCCACCCCATTTCCCTTAATGCTCAGATTATAGTTAAAATGGGACACACATAGGTTGGTTGTTCAAGATGAGAGTTAAAGGACCTTGCATGCATGTGATTAATTTACCATAATCTAGTAAAAATGGAAGTAGGTAAGAGTAATCTTCCACTAAAAAGGGGTTATGAAATCTAAAGGAACACATAGCGTTTGATAAAATGCCCAAATGAGTTCGAGTCATGTTCATGATTCTTAATCCTAAGTTTAAATGTGTCACCTTGTAAATTATATTGGAGGTGCTAGGAGGTTCGGTGATTTGGGATAGAAATTAAGGGGAGATTCCAATTCGAGGTATGTATGGCTAACTCTAATCCTCATAGGGTAGACCGTTGTGTTCGCTTTCCGGGTATGACTCTTTTGTTGGTTATCTATGGAATTTATGTGTTATATGTGCCTCATTGAGGAGTTCTTTATTCTATGTTGTTCCATACTACTACCATGTTGTTATGCTATTGGAGTGTAAAAATTGTGAGTATCACGTTCCTCTTTTATTATGTGTGTGTTTCTCCTATGTGACGGGTGTGGTTAATGTGAAAGGTTGGATTGATATGAAATATGAATAAAGGGATTGCAATAATTTGAAATACGAATCAATAGGTCGAATTGATATGAAACATGAATCAATGGATTGGGTTGTTATGGAATATGAATTAAAGGATGAATTGTTGTGAAATATAAATCAAAGGATTCTAATGATATGAAAGATGAATCAAAGAATGAAATGATATGTGTGTTGGGGATCAAAAAGGTTAAAAATGACAAAAGTGATCTAAAATATCCATGAATCGATAGGAGAATATCCTAGGGGTGAGATGGCATATCCGATCGGACGGGGATCGGACTCCATGCCGTACATATGGATGGCATAAATTGTGATATGACGATGATTATTTTCCTAATTGTTTCAGTTGAGATGGCCTAGCCGATCGGGCAGAGATCAGACTCCCTGTGCACATGCCACGGTGTTAGCCTAGCCGATTCGGGCAGAGATCGCACTCCGTGTGAATATGCCACGGTGGTGATATTAGATGTGATGATATTCAGACCTCACCTAGGATGGCTTATGCGATTGGGCAGAGATCGGACTCCGTGTGACAACGACACGGTGGATCAGTAATAATAATAACAAGATGAAACTTAAAAGAACATCAACCAAAAGATGTAAAAACGGGATGAGGGATGTGGTGATTCTTGTTGTGTTTTCCCTTGCTTCGATGAATTGTTGTATGATGTCACTATTTGTGTTTTTGACTATCGATGTTTATCCTATCTAGAGTAGGTTTGTTCATATGAACTAGTACTATTCAATGGTAGTAACATCCCTTTTGCCGGGGGTGCTACATCTTTTAAATGGATGTAGGTGGTTCTGTAGCAGGTAGCACTGATCGCCAATAGTGGTGCCTTCCGTACATCCCTTCAGCAGTTCTTGTGAGCCCCACTTCCTCTCAAGGCTGTGCGTTGTTCATGTTGACTCATTTTAAATATGTCGTTTCTTTTGAGGTATAGCCGGGGCCTTGTTGCCGGCAAGTCTGTGTACTCTTCTCCATACTCTTAGAGGCTCCATAGACATTATGTGGGTTGCAAATATATTTTGGGTAGCTTTTGTACTTATTCGTAATCGTGATCCTGTACCAGGAATGTTGTATCTAGCATGTATGTTTTGGAAAGATCCAATGTTGAAACGTTACAAGAGGAAAATGGACTTTATTTTGTTAATACACACTTTGGTTTTATCTTGATATTTCATATGAATAATGTATGATATAACCATAGGGAAACGCATCGAGTAGGAAAGGCAAATCAGGTTCGCTTAACCGGGTTTGTTCGGTTAGACGCCAGTCCCGTCCCTCGATTTCGGGGCGTGACATTCGTATCCCCGCTGGCTTTGCTTGACTTGTACACTTGGTCTGATGATCCTGTTCATATCATCTGGGTTACGTTTGCTAAACAAAGCTGTTTTCAAGAGTAAGTATGCATGTTTTTTTAAAGATATAGTATGAACATATATTTTAAAATAGCTTAGATGAACCGACGACAGTGAAACGATTCAAGACATTGCAACCTCTCGTGCCACGGAATTTTGAGGGTCCTCAAAATTCTGCCGCAGTTTGATGGGTTGACGCTTCTGACTGTTGCGCATGCGGCGATCAGTTGAACTTGCTTCGGAAATTTTGAGGGTCCTCCTCAAAATTCTGCCCCAGTTTCCAATTGCGGGGGAAATGAATTTTTTATTGAATTGTGACCGAACCCATAGGGCTGGCTACGTATCCCCTCTTAAACGAGAATCATGTCAGGCGTAGTTCAATTTACATCATTGGGAAAAGCATAAAAGATTACACATAATAGCGTTCGACAGCATCTGAATTGGTTGGCCAGACTTCTCCATCCATTTCTGCAAGTATGAGTGCTCCTCCTGTCAACATTCAGTGAACCATATACGGAGCTTGCCAATTGGGAGAGAACTTCCCGTTGGCTTCATCTTCATGGGGAAAGATCTTCTTTAACACACCAGCTGCCCAGTGCGAACTGTCTCGGCTTGACCCTTTTTGTTGAAAACTGGGGTCATTCTATTCTGATAAAGTTTCCTGTGACATACTACATTCATCCTTTTTCCGTCTATTAGGGCTAGTTTCTCATAACGACTCTTTACCCATTCTGCATCGCTGAGCTCAGCTTCTTGTATGATTCTCAAGGAAGGAATCTCTACTTCGGAAGGAATGACAGCTTCTGTACTATAAACCAGCATGTAAGGGGTTGCCCGGGTTGATGTGCGGACCGTGGTGCGGTATCCCAGTAAGGCAAATGATAACTTTCATGCCACTGTTTGTGCTTCTCTATCATCTTCCTCAATATATTCTTGATGTTCTTGTTGGCGGCTTCTACAGCTCCATTCATCTGAGGCCTGTAGGCTGTGGAGTTCTTGTGTTTGATCTTGAAGGTCTCGCACATAGCTTTCATCAGGTCGCTGTTGAGATTGGAATCATTATCGGTGATGATTGACTCTGAAACTTCGAATCGACAAACAATACAGTTGCGGACAAAGTCAGCCACGACTTTATAAGTCACTGATTTGTAGGATGCTGCTTCAACCCATTTAGTGAAGTAATCAATTGCTACCAATATGAACCTGTGTCCGTTGGAGGCGGTAGGCTCGATTGGTCCAATGACGTCCATTCCCCAGGCGGCTAACCACCAAGCTGAGCTTGTTGCATTGAGCTCGTTTGGAGGTACCTTTATCATATGTGCGTGTACCTGACATCGGTAGCATTTCTGAACATACTGGATGTAGTCCGTTTCCATGGTCATCCAAAAATAACCGGCTCTGAGTATCTTCTTGTCCAAGACAAAGCCATTCATATATGGGCCACAGGTCCCAACATGTATCTCTTCAAGTAATTTGGAAGCTTCCTTTGCATCAACACATCTCAATAATCCCAAATCGGGAGTCCTCTTGTACAAGATTCCTCCGCTGTGAAAGAAAATTTTGGACAATCTCCAAAGCGTGCGTTTCTGAACGTGATTTGCAAGCTTTCCGTACTCTCCCTTTGCCAAGTATTCCTTGATATCATGGAACCGTGGCTTTCCGTCTGCTTTTTCTTAAACATGGGCACAGTAGGCCGGCTGGCTATGGATCTTCACTGGAATAGGGTTAATGGAGTTCTTATCTGGATGCTGTATCATGGATGATAGAGTGGACAATGAAATTCTATCTTCGTGAACCTCTTTCTCAATTCCTGCACGTGGTGCAGATACGACAATACTCTTGGAATTCTTAGTAGCCCATTCTCCTTGTACTTGGTGTATTAGCAAATCAGAGACACCAATTACTAGCAGTTATTGAACATTCATGTCAATGTCCATGTTGAGCCATAAGATGCAGGCTTCATATTCCGCCATATTCTTGGTGTAGGGAAACATGAGCTTAGTAGATATCGGATAATGTTAACCAGTTTCTGATATCAAGACAGCTCTAATGCCGACTCCTTTGAAATTCGCCGCTCCATCGAAAAAACATTCTCTAAGCATCATAGGATTCTGCAATGTCTTCTCCTATGAATGATACCACTTCATCGGGAAAATACGTTTTTAGGGGTTCTTATTCTCCGTCCACAGGATTCTCAGCAAGGTGGTCTGCCAATGCTTGTCTCTTGACTGCTTTCTGAGTCACATAGACAATGTCAAACTCACTCAGTAGGATTTGCCACTTGGCCATCTTGCTAGTGGGCATGGGCTTCTGAAAGATATATTTCAAGGGATCCATCCTTGATATGAGATATGTCGTGTAGGCACAGAAGTAATGCCTCAGCTTCTGTGCTACCCAAGTTACAGCACAACAGGTACGTTCAAATAAAGAATACCGTGCCTCGTATGGAGTGAACTTCTTGCTCAGATAATAAATGGCCTGCTCTTTTCTCCCTGTTTCGTCGTGCTGCCCATAACGCAGCGAAATCTCCATCTAATACTGCAAGGTAGAGTAGTAAAGGTCTACCTGGCTCAGGTGGTACCGAGACTGGCGGTGTTGACAAGTACTCCTTAATTCTGTCAAAGGCCTTTTGACAATCATCGGTCCATTTGGTCACGGCATCCTACTTCAGCATTTTGAAGATCGACTCACATATAACTGTAAACTGTGCTATGAGCTGGCTGATGTAGTTAAGGCGCCCAGGAAACTTATCATATATTTCTTGTTCCTTGGCGGTGGTAACTTTTGGATGTCTTAGACCTTTGCGGATCCAATTCTATCCCTCGACGAATAACAATGAACCTGAGCAATTTCCCAGCAGGGACCCCGAATGCACACTTTGCGGGGTTTAGTATCAGATTGTATTTTCGCAACCTGTTGAAGAACTTCCTCAAATATGCTATGTGGTCGGTAGCTTTCTTGTACTTGATAATGACATCGTCCATATATAGGTGGCCTTAGTGTTCTTTAGGCTGAATGGCATCATCTTGTAGCAGTAAACTCCCCACGGCGTAATGAAAGCCATTTTCTTAGCATCTTCCTCATCCATCCAACTCTGATGGTAACCAGCGAAGAAATACACGAATTACTGTAGTTCATGCTTGGCGCAGTTGTCAATCAGGATGTGTATGTTTGGAAACGTAAAATCATCCTTTGGACTGGCCCGGTTGAGATCTCGGTAGTTGACACAGACTCTGACCTTCCCATCTTTCTTCGGCACTGGCACGATGTTGGATAACCATGCCGGATACTCAACTACCCTGAGAACCTTGGTGTTGATTTGCTTGGTAACTTCATCCTTGATTTTCAAACTCATGTCAGGCTCGAACTTTCTGAGCTTTTGTTTTACCGGTGGGAACATAGGATTGGTTAGTAATTTGTGAGCAACAATGGATGTACTCAGACCAGTCCTCACACTCTTTCAAGAATTCTGTGTATTCCTACTTCTCTAACAACGATAAATGAATGTTGATACGAGTTTCTCTGACATTCTCTGAATCTCCCAGGTTGACAACCTCGGTCTCGTCCAGGTTGGACTTAGGTCTGTTCTCAAAATCTGCGACTTCTTTGACAAATTTCATCATGTATATCATCTTCTTCTTCTGAATCAATGTCTGTTTGTTGCGTTGTCTCGTTGCATGTCACAATCATCGGTTCATCAAGACAAGTAATAGTAATGCTGTATAGATAAGGTAATGAGAGAAAATGATAATAATAAATATTGATTCGTAAAAACATAAAAGTGGTTTTGATAAATTGAACAAATGTTTTAAACATTGAAGATCTTATTGCAGGAATAGAAATGCGAAAAAAAGAAATCATTTAGCAAAATAAAGTAAACAATGCGTGTTCAACCTTGCTACCCCGAGGCTCATTGGGCCCTGGCTATTCTGATAGTCCAATTCTTAAGAGACGCTCCTCTGCTCACGGCCTGGATGGAAGGGCCTTACCCCCCCCCCCCCTAAAAAATGATGCAACACTCTATATCATCCTCTTCCAGGAATAAATTCTTCAATGCTTCCAGTGCTTATTATTCCTCTGACTCACCTATAAAATCGGCCTGCTGAAAAGTCTGCTCTAGATGTGGTATTGGCTGCTCCAATGGGTAATAAGGACCACGCCAGGGTGGCGACCAATTTTTGAACTCTTCCCAAGTATATTTGTACCCTATCCCGAAAGTGGTGCCATGGCGTTTGAGCTGTATTGGTTTGGAGATCCCTTGAAGATTCTTGCCAAGCCCTTTATCCGGCTCGTACCCTCTCCAGTTCATCATGCTTTATATCTTACTATCCCACCATTTGTCTTTGTCTATTGCGTTGACCCGTTCAATGTGGTGGTAGGTTTCTCCACCCAGCTTCCTTCTACCTTCGACCACCGGAATGGTCTACGATTGTAAATAGGATTGCTTCCGTCTCCTGTATGATTACTTCTTGATGGTTCCATTCAAATTTCATTGCCTGATGCAGCGTTGATGCCACGGCCCCAGCGGCATGTATCGACGGTCGTCCTAGTAGTAGGTTGTAGGATGTTGATATGTCTATCACCTGAAAATCAACTTCGAACCACGTAGACCCCATTTGCAAACAAAGGTTGATCTCGCCGATGGTCGACCTATGAGAACCATCGAAAGCTTTCACATTCATCAACCCTTCTCTTATCTCGTACAACCCTTTGCCCAATTTCTTGAGCGTTGTCAATGGACATATATTGAGACTAGATCACCCGTCGATCATAATCCTGGTAATGAAGTAGTCCTCACATTGCACAGTGATGTGCAGTGTTTTGTTATGACCCAACCCCTCAGGCGGCAGCTCGTCCTCGTGGAAAGTGATTTTTTGACTCTCTAGCACTTGACCTACCATATTGTCCATTTCCCTGCAGGTGATGTTGTTTGGTATATATGCATCGTTCAACACTTTCATCAAAGCATTTCTGTGTGCCTCTGAATTTTACAGCAATGACATAATGGATATCTGAGCTGGGGTTTTGTTCCACTGATCAATGACAGAGTATTCTTTGGCCTACACCTTCCTCCAAAGGTCGTCTAGGTCTGTCTCAATGACGGGTGGCCGATTGGAAGCCTGTTTGCTGGATTCAGCCAAGTCTTCGGGCGTATAAACCCTGCCGGTCCTTGTCATTCCCTGTGAGAGCAGTAGCTTCTTCGATCTTGACCTTGACTTTCCTTCTTGCCTCAGCTACATAATCCCACGGTACGACATTAGTGTAGAAATGTGGCGTGGTTGACACCGCCACTGTGATTGGTGTAGCTATCCTTACTTCGAACGGAACATGCACCTTAGCAGCCAAAATAACTACAACCTCGAATGGTGCAGGTGCATTTGCAGGAGGCATAACTTCGACTTCAAATGGCGCAGGCGCCTTTGCAGGTGGTGCTGCTTCAAACTTAAAATGTACTGATGCAGCTATCTCAGCATCTCCAGATGACTGAATCTGGAGTATGATAGGATTAAGAGTGACTACTGCCTTCTTTGGGTCATCACCCTCTATGATCAACCCAATCGACCCCTCTGTGTCCCAATATTCTTCTACCTCGATCATGTTGATGCCTCCACCCTTATGGTTTGAGAGTGGATTATTGTGGACATTGGCAGTGGATTCCTTTTCTACAATGATCTTGTTGTCGATCAGGGACTGTATTTTATCCTTCCGGGAGCGGCATTCATCAATCGTGTGTCCCTTCATGCCGGAATGGTATGCACATGTTTTATTTGGATTAACCCACTCGGAAGGATTCTCAGGGGTTACGACAGGGATAAGAGTGACATAACCAGTAGCTTTCAGTTTTTCGTACAACTGGTCGATAGGTTCAGCAATGGAAGTGTATTCTTTAGGAGGTCTGCGATCAAAGTTGGGTTGAGGTATAGGGAAATTTTTGCGAGCATGGGGTGACTAATAGTGGGATGCTTGAGAGTTATAGGTATGGTAAACAGGAGCGGGCTGGGAATATCTGGGAGAAGTAGGCTGATATGTAGGTGAGGGAGATGACTGATATGTTGGTGAGGTGCTGACTGGTATGCGGCCAAGGTGCTTGGTAAGTTTGTGGAGGTGTTGGCTGATATGTAAGTTGGGGTGTTTGATAGGTTTGATATTTCAATAGGGATTTGGTTCTCTGTGCAACCATCACGACTCTCACATCCCTCTTCTTGGACACACCACTAGACTGTAGGGTTCTCAATCACCATCAACCGCTCATAGAATTGTGGATCTTGGGCTCGAACAAAGAAATTGTTCATTTGTTCTTCGTCTAAGACGAGCCTTACTTTAGCAGCTTCAGATCTCCAACGAGTAGCATACTCGCGAAAAGTTTCCGTGGGATTCTTCTTAAGGTTCTGAATATAGAACACATATGGCGCATTCTCCGTATTAAACCTGAACTGGTCCATGAAGTCTGACGCCATGCTCACCCAATTTGACCATTTCCTAGGGGTCTTGGCTGATGTACCAAGACAGAGCATCCCCTGTTAAGCTCCTCATAAACAGGTTCATGCGAATCTTTTCATCTTTTCGTACTCCAACCAGTTTATCACAGTAGGTCTTCAAATGGACCCTCAGATCATCTGTACCATCGAACATTTCGAACTTAGAAGGTTTGTGCCCCTCGGGCAGTTCGACATCGGGCTTTATGCAGAGGTCTTCGTAGTTCAGCCCTTTGACTTCTTTGCTTCCCTCAACGCCCTGAACCCGGTAAGTTCTTCAGCATAATTCTTGATGAGCAAATCCTTTTCACTAGAATCAGGTGTGTATGAGATGGGTTGGGTGGAGTGCGGCAGAGTCTCCACGTAGATGGGGTTGTTGTGATTGCCTGGTTCCTGGGTGTAAAGGTGTTCATTTGTGGAGTTTTGTGGCTCGGGGACGATTAGTGGAGTATTTCTTGGAGTGTGGCAAGCATTGTATTGTGGTGGAAGAGTTTGATTCTTTGGTGAAGTGGTGTGGTGATGAGTTGCGGGGTGATTCTGTTTGTGTGGGGTATTTTGAGGAAGTATGGGATGTTGGGCGTTAGGATGGTTCACATCTGGCACACTGAGTGTGAAGGATAAGTTTGCCAAATTCCGGACCTGCTCAAGCTCCCCTTGGAGATTCACCAACCTTTGCTCTAGCTGTGGTATAGCCTTGTTCTGAAATTGATTACCTTGGCCGTCAGCGGCCTCTACTCGTTCAACTGGTGTTGTGTTTCCCAAATCTTCATTTTTTTCCTTTTCCTTTGCTTCTTCCTTTGGGAGGACTATGATTAGGAGAGGGTGGAGGGCCCCTGGATCTTGTGTAGTATGATGATGATTCCAGAGTGCACGAACCAACCTTTGGGGAGGGGAATAATCAAAAGAAAGAAAACAAAAAGCAAAAACAAAAGGTAGCCAAGTCAGTGAGGATTATGAAAAAGTATTGCGATATTTAAACAGATAGTGCGGGAATATAAATTGTGTCATAATTTGGGGAACCTCGTTGTGCCCGAGGTAGGCCTAACGACAAATTAATTGGAGAATTCAAATGCTAAAATGCCTCATTTCTTTAATGTAAAAATATAGACGAATCCAAAATGATACTAAAATAATAAGCAAGAAATAAAGTAACTAATGGTCATTGGCCTTATTACATTGATAAAGCGAAAAATAAATCCTATCCTACTTGGTCCCCAGACTCGGCATCCTTGATTCCATCGAACAGGTTCCCCAGCTCGCGAAGTCCTAGCAGTAGATATGCTCTGGCCAGATGTCCACCTTCGTTCCCCTTTGCCTTTTGACAGTCTTCAACCTTCTTGATGATCTTACCATCCAGCTCGACTGTTTAACATTTATCATCAATATACGAGCATTTAGTTCTCCAAATAAATGCATAGAATGTGATGATGTCCGCTGGGATTATGAAAACCCGGTGGACTTTGAACAATGCTATCTTAAAGGATATTGTGCGGACAACACATCAGCCTAGCTAGGTTTGACCATGATGCATGCAACGGTATAACGGAGTAAGGTTTCTATGAGGGTTTAGACTGGTACCATTGAGTGGACAACCCAAGAAAAGACACGGAACAATCGACTGCACCGCTGATTGACTAGTTTTATCGCAAATAAGTCTTTCCGAATTTAGGGGTGATAAAAATAGGAAGGGCGTAACCACTCATCAAGCATTGTTATAGGATTTGTTTTGGCACGAGTGGAGTATGATGTTGAGCATAATTATGCAATAAATAAGCAGTAAAGGCATGTAATCAGGTATTTGCACGTTATGAAAGCAGTAAATACATCAATTATAATTTAAAAAAGCGATTACAAAAGGAAACAAGAAAACATGTCACTTTTGCTTTTGAGAAAAATCGAGTACTTGTAGGAAATAAACAATTAATTGCACATAAGGGGAAAGGGAAGAGGTACAAATTCACAAAGAGGTTTGAAATGGTAAAAGCCTAAAATCCCCAACAGAGTCGCCATGCTGTCACGCCCCCTTTTTTAACTCCTCCTTTCGGATTAGTTGGGGTCTCGACATTATTGGGACAACTCGTTTCCTTTTGGGAAAGGGGTATGCAAAGAATCGAAGAGTCCCCACCTAACGAATTAAGGTGCGTTAGGGCACCTATTTACGATCATTTACAAACAAGATTAAGATAACCAGAGACATGGTAAGGGCTTGAAATTACCCTAAGGGGAAGGTTTTAGGCACCCTTCAGAGTCCACAACTGTGGTTCCCGGCCAAACAACTTTGTGAATTTGAGCAAGTAGAAAATAGACAATTAAATTTTAAACAAGTAAAGAGTTTTGAAAGATTCGCATTCTAAGAAGACATGTGTTACAAAAATTTGGAAAAATATTTAATATCTAAGTAATGTTTTGAAAGAATTATAATCTAAACATGTATACAAAGGATAGGGGAGTCCTAGGTTGTTTGTCATATGGATCACATCGGTACAATACCCAGTAATCACTCCTCAAAGAGGGGCTACACGTTGTATTAGCGCAACGGTCATCATATCCATATCTACCTTCCCACCCCTTAGCGGTTACTAAAGCGAGTGTTATTTAGCGACCTCTATGCGTGCTGTTACCGGTCCCTTCCTAATGGTCCTGGAGGAGTTTAGGACCTCTACCTATAGGGAAGTTCTAGGCAGACCCTCAGGTTTAAAGGAAAATACTAAGGCGAGAAGCAAAAAACATATAGGACTTCAGCGAATAGGGACAGAGAAGAGCAGACAAGAGGCTCAAATTTACCTCCACAGATAATGCACATAAACAACACGACTCAAACACAAGTAAGGGCAGTATAGTTAAATAGAATCCTAAGACATGGTGTGTAGGTGAGTTCAGAACATAAGCAGACATGCATGTTTAACCAAAGAATTAGACCCTTTGACTAAAGCTTATTTTTAAGATGAATACGGGTTACTGATAATCGAGATAATGGAAAAATGAATAATAGACAATATTAAAAAAATAAAAGATAGAAGTTGATTGTATTTCGAGAATCAGATTCCTTTACAAGCTGTATTCCCCTCCCTTATACATGAGATTCTTATAACGTACGACTACTGCTATGGTTACTCATTATTGACTAATTATGACATTAATGAGGCGTTACAAGGGTTAGTGGTAAATAGGGGTTCAGTTACATAACGTTCGAGTAATCAATTGTGGGTTTGTGTATCTGCCCGTAGCTTTGTCTAGATTCATTCTGACCGTGCCTCTCTCCCGTTTTGATCAAATTGAACTTCCCGTGGCTGATAAGTTCGTGGGTTTACTGAACCGTGTCTATTTGTACCGTACCTCTTCAAAGAGTTATTTTTAGCTATCGTGTTTTCCCGTGTCCACGTGACTAGATGATTTGTCAAAAGCTAGCTTACGTGTGAAACTCTTTTTTACTAATACAGATAGTCCCCCCACTTACTATATATTTAACAATTAATATTTGGTAAGTGGATATTCATTTATGGCGGGAATATTTTGCCGCCGCTTTTCCTTGAATCATTGTATCCTTCTCTGTACCATATGCGTCGTTTGTCACTTCCATTTAATGCTCATAACACGTGTCATTTTCGGATTGGTTCTGCATTTACTCAGCACCTTTTAAGGCTTTTTGCGGCTGTTCCAGTCCTGAAGTGACATCTTCAATTATGACTTTTCATCATTATTTTCCTTTTTCATCATGTTTGACGGTTGTCTTCAAGTATAAATACATATTTTCTTTTCTTTACTTCCACGAAACACTTTTCTACTTCTGTTTTCTATAAAGAACTTTCTTCTTTGCCTTTGTAAACATGTCTTCTTCAAACCAACCTCAAAGTGTAATAGACATTGAAAGCTTAGCGCCATCTTTCGCTCTGACTAGGAGTCGGAGGGGTGGTAGACTTAGAAGTCTAGGATCCACTCCTTCGAGGGGATCTTCTTCTTCTCAAATAGTTCCTTCTCCTTCCACTATATCTCCAGTTATTCCGAGATTTATGGTTTCTCGGTCTTTGTTTAGAGGTAGAGGCGAACACCTTCGTGAACGTAGAGTCGATGAAATTGTCCCTGCTGAGTTTGTTTTCTCTAGGGATAGTCAAGTTCTTGTAGATCATTCTTCTTCTCTTGATAGTGTAAAAAGATACCCAACCCTTATAACTGAGGGTCAGATTTCCCTTGTTCGAGGGGAGTGCTCATGGAAATCTGACTTTCCTGTATATATTCCGAATAGTAATCAAAGAATAACATCTTACAAGACGGGATATTATTTTGTTTATACTTATCCTTTCACTTTAGGGTTTAGACCCCCCATTGACCCAGTTATAATTGAGTTTTGCCATTTTTTTTAATATATGCTTAGGACAAGTTGACCCGCTTGAGTGGCGAGTTGTCGCATGACTTAGGAGTTTGGCTTCTTTAGCCTCGGTTCCTTTTACCTTCTACCATCTTATTCACCTCTACTCTCCTACCTTATTTCATGAAGGGTTTTTTACTCTGACTGATAGAAGCAAAAGAGTGTTAGTAACCCCTGGAGACGATAATGATAGGGGTTGGTACCTTCGTTATGTTGCTGTACCCACTGCTGGTTTAGTGGGTGAAGAAAATATTCCCTTCCTTGAGAAATGGAATCGCGCACATGAGTGTGCTTTAGCTCACATTTACTTTTTCTTGTTTTGACTTGAGATGTTTTATTTAACACCGTGTCTGTTTATTTTTCTCCTTTCAAAAATCATGAATACTATCGAGAATGTCTCCTGTATTCGTGATTAGGTAGAAAAACTGTTATTTGTTGCTCATTCTGAAGAAAGATCTTGGAAGTACCTCGCTGGGAGGTACGGTTGGCAAGTAAAGACCCACGGTAAGTGAAGCTTTTGTTCTTGCTTCTTTCCTTACTCGAGTCTTTTTTTCTTCTGTCGTTTAACGTTTTTCCCTTTTTAATAGGATTCTCTGCTCGTGGGGTGTCTGCTTCCTCTATCCCGAAGATGTCCTTGGCTCAAGCCCAGGAAATTATCGTTGGTTCATCTTCCTCGAAGAGGAAGATTAGTGCATCTCGTTTCATGGAGGAAGAGGAAGAGGGTGCTTTAGTGCACATGCCACAGAGAAGGCAAATGGTTTTAGATGACGAGCCTGCTGCCTCAACTTTTCCTTCCGTGTCTATGCTTGAGCCCCCTGTCTTTGATGATGTTCCACATTCCCCTATTCACGGTGGTATTGATCTCGCGCCTGATGACGTCCCTTTGGCTGCTGTCTTTCCTGCTTCTTCAAGAGAAGAAGTTTCTTCTATTCCTTTGGCTATCTCAACTTTTGCTGCTGCTCTGCCTGTAACTTATTCAACTCTTCAAATTTCTGTGCCTGCTCCTTTGCCCATGGCTTCTCCATCTCCTCAACCTTCTGTGCCTGTTTTTGTTCCATCTCTGCCTACTTCCATGCCTCCCGTTAGGGAAGTAGGGTCTTCCAGCAGAGAGATGCGGTAAGTGGTAATAGAGGTATCAGCTGAGGGAACCTTTTCAAGAAGACGGGTGAGCCTGAAGTATGGATCAAGCCTTTAATAGGTCTCGCTGAGAAAGCAAAGCTAGCTAGCCACGGTGCTCTTACATGGGCAAATGAGTTCGTGCATACTTCTTTGAAGGTATGGTGTAAGTTATCCTCTTTCACTCTCGTATATGAAATTTACCATATCTAACTTGTTTAATTCTTATAGATTAACCTCATAGGCATTGAGCTTATGAAGAGGATTTCAAACACAGACCAAGAGAGTTGCAGGCAGAAGTTGATAATTGGAAAGCACAGTATGACAACCTAAGGATTGATATGGACGCTTTAGAAGAAGAGAGGAGTACCTTGAAGCGGCAGATGAGACTTATGGCAGCAAAGGTAGCAATGGAGCGGGCTTCTTGCAGTCAAGCTAACAAAGACAAGAGTATTCCAGAGTCTTCGTTTGCGGAGCAGCTGTCCCGTGCCTCAGAGGAGATTAGAGACTTGAAGAACTTGCTGGGGTAGAAGGAAGAATACTCAGGCGAGCTCATGCAATCACTCACTCACACTCAAGAAGATCTTCGACGGGCTTTAGACAAAGCTCAAGCTTTAGAGGAGTCGATTTTTCCATTAAGGGGCGCTCATGAAGCTGCAGAGGCAAAGAAGGACGGGATGAGAGCTGAACTTTAAGTGTGGGCACAAGATTATGAAGATTTGGAAGAGGTGGCTGTTGTCGATGTGAGCTGGGCGTATATGAATTCTCGCCTTGACACATTGATGGAGATGAGTCAAGAGGGTTTTGACCTTAGTGCTGAAATAGCCAAAACTAAGGAAGCCATGGAGAAGGCTCAACAGGGTCATAACCTTTCTTCATCTGATGGAGATTCCAGCCGCTCATGCTTCTTCATCTTCAGTCGCTCCCGTTCCTTCTGCCTCTGAAGTCAACCCCTCTCTTTGAAAAGATCTAGTTGGTTTACCCTTTTTTTCTTTGTATCAATTGGTGGTTACCCCCAGTCCCATGGGGGTAAATTTGGATTTCCTTTAAGTCCCCAAATGAAAACTTAGGGGCACCACAATATAAATATAAAAATCTTATACGGCTAAGTATAAGTTAATACTTAGTTTTAGCCGTTTTTAATATATAAATATTAGTTCGACTTTTGTTGAGTTTTTGTTTCACTCTTTAAGTCTTTTGCATCCTTTATTTTTTGAGGTTTTAATTTTACCTTCGAGTTTTGCATGTGGAATGCTTTAGACTACTCGTACCTTTTTTATAATAGGCACGGTGTCATATTAAGTGTGTGCCTTTTTGTAATAGGCACAGTTTATGTAAGAGGGCCCTTTATAATCGACATGAAGAATACGTCTCAACTTCATGATAATGCAATAGAGTGATACGAATTTTACACATGTTTAAGAATGTTTTCAAGGAAAGTTTTTTTTTTGAACTTCCATGACATTTTACATGTATTTGGTTATCGTCTAAAACTCACGCTTGCAACTGTTTTTGTTTAACAGATTTAGTATACTCTTGTATTTTGTAACTGTTTTTCATAGGTAATAGTTTTTCGATATTAATACAAGGAAATAACTGTTTTTCACTAGTAACAGTTTTTATAAAGATTGGGGTTTTTACCCTTAACTGTTTAGTAACAGTTTTCTAATAAGTACGAGGGAAATGTTTTCTTATTCGTAACTGTTTTTATTTGATAACAGTTTCTTGAACAAATAAAAGGGTTTAGATCTTTCATCCATAACTGTTTTATTCGAGAACAGTTTTTTGAATGAGTATAAAGATGTACATTTCTTTCTCATGACTGACATTTTGCCTTTCAACCTGAATATGTTCGAAGGTTTTTTCTTTTTGCATTAGGCTTTGTATTTGGATGGCTCTTTTGATTCCTTTCGATTCTGCTCGTGTCACTTGTCTTCATTGGGTAGATGGGTCTTTAGGCTCGAACTTTTGACTTTCTGATAGTCTTCTTTCCTTCGTCTTAGCCTTCCATAATGTATAGTCCCCCAAGTGTTTGTGCTCTGAAGAATGAAATCTCTAGCACTTGATTATTCCTTTCTTTGTGGTTTTTTTCCTCAAAAGGAAAAACATTCCGGACTCGAAGGTATATAGTTTTTTAGATGATGACTGCTGAACCCCTTTTAAAATGTCCATCAGAAAATGTAACCCTAGGCCGGGAATTGTGTTATTTCCTCGCGTCTTTGCAGGTTTAATATCGTCATCTGGTGATGGGTTAGCTTTGTGCCTATCATCTAATAAAGTTAGAAAATTTTTTAAATGTTCAAAATAAAATCGAATGTGTCATACCTAACAGGGGGTATTCGTTTCTTTTAGAAGTAATACTTCTTTAGATGGATGACGTTCCAGCTTGTTGGTAGAACTCTGCCGTCCATAGCTTCCAACTCATAGGCGCCTTTTCCAACTATCCCTCGGATTTTGTAAGGTCCTTCCCAGTTTGGATTTAGCTTTCCATGCACCTGCCTCTTTTGTTGATTGAAAGACTTTTTTGAGGACGAAGTCCTCAATATTAAAGTACCTGAGATGAGCTTTACGGTTGTAATAACGCTCTATGATTTGTTTTTGAGCTGCCATCCGTATCAATGCTGCTTCTCTCCGTGGTTCGAGTAGGTCCAGGTTGATCCTTAGTTCGTCGTCGTTTTCACCTTCCGTGGCTGTTGAGAACCTTATGCTTGGTTCACCAATCTCCACAGGTATTAAGGCTTATGATCCATAAACAAGTGCGAACGGAGTTTCTCCTGTGGCTATTATTGAGGTTGTTCTGTATGCCCATAGTACTGCTGGTAATGCATCAGGCCAGTTTCCTTTGGCTTTATTTAGCCGCTTCTTTAGATTGTTGATGATGACCTTATTCGTTGACTTAGCTTGACCGTTAGCCACGGGGTGGTACGGCGTTGAAGTGATCCGCTTGATTTGCCAACTTTCGAATAATTCTGTGATTTGTGAGCCTATGAATTGTGGGCCATTATCACACACGATTTCCTATTGTATTCCAAAGCGGCATATTATGTTTCACCATAAGAAGCTTTTAAATTCCTTTTCTCGCACTTGTTTGAACGCTTCTGCCTCTACCCATTTTGTAAAATAGTCGGTTAGTACGAGTAAAAATCGTACATGTCCTTTAGCTGTGGGTAAAGGTCCTACTATATCTATCACCCATTTCATGAAAGGCCATGGGGGTATTATTGGATGTATTAATTCCGCTGGTCGATGCATGTTATCGGCAAACCTTTGGCATCTGTCACATTTGGAAACGGAAGGCTTCTTCTTCCATCTTAGGCCAATAGTATCTGACTCTGATTAGTGTTTTCACTAAGGATCTCGTCCCTGAGTGATTTCCACAGTGTTCTTCGTGGACTTCTTTCATCACAAATTTCTCTTGGTTAGGCCCAAGGCATTTAGCTAAGGGTCCTCCAAACATCTTGCGATAAAGTAAGTTGCGAATAAGGCAGTACCGTACAGCCTTGCGGTATAGTGTTTGAGCCGCTTTCCTATCTTCATGTACGGTGCCATTCTGCAAAAAATTAAGAATTTCATTTCCCCAGTCACAGGTTAGGTTGTTGAAAGTTACCTCATCCATGTCCTGGTATATTATTGAATGAAATAGTTGAACGATAATTGTATTGTCTTTGTTCGTTACTTCCATGACTGCTGCGAGGTTAGCTAATGTATCTGCCTCCGCATTGTCCTCTCTAGGTATTTGCACTACCTTCCATGTTTTGAATTGTCTCACGAGCTCTCGTGCTTTTTCAAGATACCGTTGCATTCTAGTTTCTCGAGCGATGTAGGTCCCCTGTATTTTATTTACTACCAGTTGGGAGTCGTTGTTGATCAAAATTTGCTCGATTGAGAGCTCCCGTGCAAGTTCAAGCCCTGCAATAACAACTTCGTACTCTGCTTCATTGTTAGTGATAGGATACCACTTTATATTTTGTCGTGTCTTTTCACCCGTGGGTGATATTAAGACTATGCCTAAGCCAGCGCCTTTTACATTTGAAGAACTATCAGTGAAAAAGGTCCACAGGCCTGGATTAACACCGTTAAAGAGTTGTAACTCTTTTTCTACTTCAGATACAATGCCATTACTAAAGTCAACAACAAAATCATCTAATATTTGAGACTTAATTGCAGTCCTAGGCTGATAAATTATCTCATGATCACTTAGTTCTATGGCCCACTTGGCTAATCTTCCTGATAATTCTTGTTTATGAAGAATATTTCTTAAAGGATATGAGGTCACAACAGTGATTGGGTGNTTGCACTTACAACAATTTCTGAGACGATCAGGTAGATGTACAATCTTTCCCCTTCTTTTGGTTTTGAAAGTAGTGGTTGTTTCGATAGATTAATCTTCAGGTTCTTTAGGGCTTGCTGACATTCTTCAGTCCATTCGAACAGATTCTGTTTTTTGAGAACTGAGAAGAATTTAAAACTTTTTTTGGAAGATCTAGAAATAAACCTCCCCAAAACTGCTATTCTTCCTGTCAATCTTTGAACCTCCTTTTTATTTGTTAAAACATCAGGTATTTCCTCTATGGCTTTAATTTGAGCGGGATTTACCTCTATTCCTCTGTTTGATACAAGGAAACCCAAAAATTTGCCTGATTGCACTCCAAAAGCGCATTTCTCTGGATTTAACTTCATATTATACCTGCGTAAAATATCAAAAGCAGTAGATAGGTGCTGGAAATGGTCTTGTGCTTGTGTTGATTTTACCAACATGTCATCGATGTACACCTCCATCGTTTTTCCAAGATGTTCCTTGGTCTCTAGCCTTTGATAGGTGGCTCCTGCATTTTTTAGGCCAAAAGACATGACTTTATAACAATAAGTTCCCCTATTCGTGATAAATGAGATTTTTTCCTCATCTAAAGGATATATTTTAATCTGATTATAACCAGAATATGCATCTAGAAAGCTTAATAGTTCATGACCTGCAGTAGCATCATAATTTGATCTATATGAGGCAATAGGAAGGAATCCTTGGGGCATGCTTTGTTTAAATCAGTATAATCTACGCATACTCTCCACTTGCCATTCTTTTTAGGTACTACCACGGTGTTTTCCAACCAGTTAGGGTATGTTACCTCTCGTATCGAACCAATCTTCAAGAGTTTCTGTACCTCTTCGTCGATCATTTGGTTCTTGAATGGTCCTTGCTTTCTTTTCTTCTGGTGAACATGTACGAAAGATAGATCTTCATTTAGTTTATGAGTCATCACTTCTGGTGGGATGCCTGTCATATCTAAGTGGGACCACACAAAACAGTCTGCGTTAGCCTTTAAATAATCAATTAACTTACCTCTCCGAGTGGGGATTAGCCTCGTGCCTATATACACTTTTTGCTCAGGTTTTTGTTCAGATAACAGAACAACTTTGAGCTCCTCCGTAGTTGTTTTGATGTGCTCATCTTCCTCCAGTTCATGAATGACGTCCGGTCTGGAATCCGCATCTGTGTGGTATAGTACACCTTCCATGGTAACTTTACTCTTCTGCTCGTAAGTATTTCTTTCGTTCCTGTTTCAGCAATAATATCTTCCGTACCTATTTGGGCAGTAATTTTTTCCATGTCTGTTTGGGCGGTGTTATCTGTTTGGTAGCTTTCCTTATCTCGTAATTCTTCCACTTCTATTTTCTTGTTGTAGTGTACCACATAATTTATATTTTTTGCGGTCTGTTGATCTCCTTTGATTCGTCAAATCCCCCATTCAAAGGGAAATTTAATTACCTGATGCAACGTGGAGGGTATCGCTTTCATGTCATGGATCCATGGCCTTCAAATGATCACGTTATAAGCCATGTAAGTATCGATTACTTGGAACCTAGCTCTTTTGATCACCCCCCAGCATAGGTGTTAAACTCAATTTCTCCTTTTATTATAACCGTAGAGTTATCAAACCCGGATATGGCTCGTGCTTTTGGGATTACTTGATTCCGCAGTAGCATTTCTTTCACGATTCTTAGTAAAATGATATTGACTGAACTGCCTGGATCAATCAACACTCTTTTCACGTTAGTGTCATGAATACGTAGAGATATTACCAGAGCATCATTGTACGGAAACATTAATCCGCTGCTATCTGCATCATCGAAGGTTATATCGTCCTCTCCACGAGCACGTTTCCCGTGTGTAATTGTGAATTTTGTGGTTGTTTTTCAAATCACTTTGTTTACTTCTTCACCTCCGTGTATTATGTTAACGATTCGTTTTGGAGATGGAGGCTTTGGGGGCTCCTACCTGTTCCTCATGTATGCCTATTTACCTTTATCACTAAACAATTCTGTTAAATAACCTTGTTTTAACATATTTTCTACTTCTCCTTGTAGAAATCTGCAATCCGCTATTTTATGCCCATGATCGTTGTGAAATTCACACTAGTGATCTGGGTTTCTTCTACTTGGATTTGACCGCATTTCTTTGGGCCATTTGACCTTTTCTCCCATGTTCTTCAATATTGAGACAAGTTCAGTAGTTCTTACATTAAAGGTATGATCCCCAATTTGAGTACTACCTCTAGGTCGTTCATCTCGATCTTTTCTAGATCTAGACGAGGATGAGATTACATCTCTTCCTTGTAGTCTATAGTCCGACCTAGTGTTTTCGAACCTGGGGCGGATATCGCGTCCCGAGGGTCCTAAGTAAGGATCGTACCTGTTTTTACCTGATCTTCTATCTGATTCAGGACGTCTGGATCTGGAATGATCTTCATCTCTCGAACGAGCAATGATATCTTCTTATATTATGAGCTTAGTACTGTACTTGTTATATACATCGTTCCATGTTGTGGCGGGGAATTCTCTTAGATTCTCCTTAAGTCGCCTGGTGGATTCTGAGCTTTTATCTTTCAAATTGCTTGCAAATGTCATGGCTGCCCAATTATCAGGCACCCTAGGTAACTGCATTCTTTCTCGTTGAAACCTATCTACAAACTCACGGAGTAGTTCCGTGTCTCCTTGTTTTATTTTGAATATGTCTTCCATTCTCTTCTCAACTTTTTGTGCACCAGAGTGTGCTTTTATAAACGAATCTGCAAGCTCAGCAAAAGAGTCAATAGAATTTTCAGGGAGAAGAGAATACCAGGTTAGGGCCCCTTTGGTAAGTGTTTCCCCAAATTTTTTGACAAGGACTGATTCAATCTCTTGTTTTATTCTTGGGTATAGGCAAATGTGCCACACTAGACTTCCAGGAGTGTTGAGAATATATATCAACATCGATGCCTTTGATAACAAGTGGTACACCAGGAATTTGTTCGATGCGATTGTTCTTCTCCTTCATCTGTTTCTGCATGGTTAACAGTAAATTTTATAATTCTGAGTTATTACATATACCTGGTCTCATTTCGAGAGATTCATTAGGAGTATCTCCTCTTCATGAGTTTGCCACCGAGATTGAGGATTTTCCATAGTGATGGTGTTATTGGGGGTGGCGTTGGCGGTAGGCAACGCTGCTGGTAACCCTCTTGCAAATTCATGCAAATCTTGGCTCACATACTCTGCAATCATTTGATTTACATGATCTTGTTCCACAGTTTGATCATTATTACAATGGTTGTTATTGGATCTTTCTGGGGATTGTTTCCTTGAACCACGTGGGGTTCCTGAAGGTGATGGAACTGGGGTTCCACTTCTTTGCTGGCTGTTGTCGTTGGGGTTTGACATAATTCAAAAGATATCACTTGGAAAGTAAACAAAGATTATCAGATTCTCGGTAACAAAACCAATTTGTTTAACCAAAGAATTAGACCATTTGATTAAAGCTTATTTTTAAGATGAATACGGGTTACTGATAATCGAGATAATTAAAAAATGAATAATAGACATTATTACATAAGTAAAAGATAGAAGTTGATTGTATTTTGAGAATCAGATGCCTTTACAAGCTGTATTCCCCTCCCTTATATAGGAGATTCTTATAACGTACAACTGCTGCTATGGTTACTCATTAATGACTAATTATGACATTAATGAGGCATTACAAGGGTTAGCGGTAAATAGTGGTTTAGTAACATAACGTTTGAGTAATCAATTGTGGGTCCGTGAATCTGCCCGTAGCTTTGTCTAGATTGATTCTGACCGTGCCTCTCTCCCGTTTTGATCAAATTGAACTTCCCGTGGCTAATAAGTTCGTGGGTTTACTAAACCATATCTCTTTGTACCGTACCTCTTCAAAGACTTATTTGCAGCTATCGTGTTTTTCCGTATCCACGTGACTAGCTGAGTTGTCAAAAGCTGGCTTACGTGTGAAACCCTTTTTTACCAATACAATGCAGATTTTATTTTATAAACTCAGAAACGGGCCCTAATCAGTTTGTCTACTGATTTTATAACCTGTTAAACATTAGGCAGCATACACAAAAGAGGCAGATTTCTAGTTTTAACAATTTAATCACCCAAGGCTTGCCTAGGCGGGGGACAGTGTGTAATAGTTACCAGAATTAAGAAAACTGTTGTAATTCATATTACCTAAACATGTTGTTCTAGGTCTTGCAAAACACAAAATTATTGCCAGTTGTTTAAAAAAACTGAGTAAAGTTGTTTTATGCTTTTTTCATGCATCAGTAGTTAAACTGGGGGTACTTAAGCGCGTATGAATGAAATCCTAAAGCATGGTATCTAATGCACAAAGGGATGCAGAACGAGGCAGAATTCCTAGGCGGGATTTCTAAATGCACAATAGTTACAGCTTTAGGCATGGTCTCAAAATATGCAAAGGGGTCCGTTTATTTTAGTTTTATTTATCCTAGAACAGGATTTCTAAGTGCGTAGCATGGTAATAGCATTATGAGACATGATTGCATGAACAACAAATTGTTAATATTATTTATCCTAACACAGGATTTCTAAGTGATATGACAGTATATCAAAATGCTGAAACAACATGCATAAGGCCTAGGAAACATGGTATATAATGCATGATTTGCATACATTGGTCCTAAACATGAGTTCTATTGTGCAAATAGGAAATATAAACCTAAGGACATGATTTCTACCCTTTGGCATGCATAGTTACCCCTTTCCCTTTTCACTATCCATCCCCAATAGTTGTTTACAAATAATTATTACAGACCATTGCATGAATTACATAAATGAATAAGAAAATAAGAAGCTACACTATAGGGAGACTACCAATAGGCCTAGATCTCGGAGTTCTCAATGACAACATGTGTTTCACGTCCTTTCATACAATTCGGGTGTGTTAGAGTTCCCTAAGGACCTCAAGGGATCCTGGGAAGTGCTCACACCCAGATTTCACAACCATAATGAGTTACTACAGTGTGGAAGGGCCAGCTCTAATGCATAAAATTTCAGAGGGATCTTGTAGGGATCCCAAAGCAGTCACATATTAGAGGGGCAGAACTTAGGTATCTAAGAGTAAAGTGAGAGTGCTTGACATAGTTTTGAAAAGATTAAGTAGGAAAACAACTTTTAAAAATAGACTGCTTTGAAATAAGCTTTGCAGAATAATAGAAGAGTTTTACTTTAGTGAAAACAATTTGAAAGGAAAGAGGTTAAGACAATCAGAGTCTCAGGATCAGAACAATACACATAGAACAAGAAACAAGAACCGGAACAAGTTTAACAATCACAAGCAGTTAAATTAGGGGTTGGGGACAAGTATGTAGCATATAGGAGCAGGTACACAGTAAGCAAAGTGACACATAAGTTCCGGATCAAAGGAACCTTCAAGGGGTAAGGGCACGACATTCATTTCAGAACTACATGGAAACTAAGCATCATATAGCACAAACTAGTGTATGCTAGGAATCTAAAGAAAGCATAAATGAAGCAGAATCATATTGAAATATGCAAAAATGGGGGCAAACATGCTGAGGGGATACATAACATGTAAGATAGAATCGGTGTAATCAAGTTAAATGCAAAAATCAAAGCAGAACCATAAGTAGAAACATATCAGAAACATGATGAATTGAAGCATTAAGAGAAACATATTGTTTTTGAAACTCAAATTGTAATTAGGACATACCAGATAGGAGATGTCAAACAGAGGATGAAGAGCTTAAAGAGTAGAATAATCAGTCTTGGCTTGCAGCCGACTGATAATAGCAAGTAACCATAAGAGGAGCAGAAGAGCGTATATATGTGTGTAAGAAGGAGAGTTTGAACAGTGTCTGTTCGTGTGTTGTGCTAATGAGAGAGTAGAGTATATATAGTTTTGAAAATCGGCAGAAAATAAGGTAACAAATAATAGTTCAGCACAATTATAGAAGTAAACATCAATTAGAATCAAATTAATTTTAAGACTCCCTTCAATTAAGGAGTCATATACAAACGGTAATAGACAATGATTAAATAAGAAAGAAAATCGTGTAAGAGATAATTTTAACATATAAGAAGGAACATAAGTACAGAGCATGTAAGCAAGGCCAAATCCAAAATGTTCTAATTAAGAAAAGATTTGAGAATCAATTTAACAACCTAGAATAAGGTAGGAAATAATTTAATTCTGGAAACCAGTAGGAGAACCCTCGAGTGAGATTCAAATCACAGGAAATCAGCATCAATTAGGGAAAATATCACACATTTAAGGAAATATTCAGAATCAGTAGAGAACAGTACTAATCACAATTATTCAAAGATTCAAAATGGCAAATAGAATTTGTTTGGGAGAAATTAACACAAACTTAGGCGGAATGAACACTTATTAGGCAAAATTAGAAACCTTAATCGCACAAAATTAGGGATTCACATAGGACATAGCAAATAGTTAAAGGACTTAGCAGAATAAGCATGATTTAGGTAGAATAAGAAGCATAAGAAACATTGATGGGCGAAAATAAGGTAAAATCACAGAATCAGGGAAAAGATGGGGAAATCGGCTCCACATATCGGACTCGGACTTCCAGGTAGCTGCCTCAACAGGCTGACCTCTCCACTGAACACGGACCGAAAGATAACTCTTCGATCTCAACTGACGAACCTGCCGAGCGAATATGGCTACCGGCTCCTCCTCATAAGACAAATCCTTGTCCAACTGGACACCGCTGAAGTCAAGTACATGAGATTGATCATCGATATATCTCCGAAGCATATATACGTGAAACACAGGATGCACGGCCGATAAACTAGGTGGCAAAGCAAGTCTGTAGGCCACCTCTCCTACCTTATCCAGAATCTCAAAGGGGCCAATGTACCTAGGGCTCAACTTTCCCTTCTTCCCGAACCTCATCACGCCCTTCATGGGCGACACTCGAAGAAATACCCGGTCTCCAATCATAAATGCCAAATCACGAACTCTGCGATCCGCATAACTCTTTTTCCTGGACTGAGATGTGTGAAGTCTATCCTGAATGATCTTCACCTTATCCAAGGCATCCTGAACTAACTCCGAACCCAACAATCTAGCCTTTCCCGGCTCGAACCACCCAACTGGCGACCGACACCGCCTACCATATAACGCCTCACAAGGAGCCATCTGGATGCTCGACTGGTAGCTGTTGTTGTAGGAAAACTTAGCTAAAGGAAAAAACTGGTCCCATGAACCTCCAAAATATATGACACATGCTCGCAACATATCGTCCAAGATCTGAATGTTACGCTCGGACTGTCCGTCTGTCTGAGGATGAAACAGTGTGCTCAAATCAACCCGTGTGCCCTACTCACACTGAAATACCCTACAGAAATTGGAGGTAAAGTGAGTACCTCGGTCAAAAATAATGGACACGGGCACACCATGCAATCGAACATTCTCCCTCATATAGATTTTTGCCAACTTCTCCGTTGAATACGAAACTGATACAGGAATGAAGTGTGTTGACTTGGTCAGCCTATCCACAATGACCCACACTGCATCAAACGTCCACTGAGTCCGTGGGAGTCCAATTACGAAATCCATGGTGATATGCTCCCACTTCTACTCGGGAAGCTCAATCTGCTGCATCACACCATCGGGTCTCTAGTGCTCGTACTTAACCTACTGAGAGTTCAAGCACCGAGCCACATAAGCCACAATGTCTTTCTTCATCCTCCGCCACCAATAATGCTGCCGCAAGTTCTGTACATCTTTGTGGCGTCTGCATGAATGGAATATTGGGAACTATGGGCCTCCTACAAGATCAACTCACAAATACCATCAACATTAGGCACACAAATACGTCCCTGCATCCTCAAGACTTCATCACCATCAACTGTAACCTGCTTGGCACCACTATGTCGGACCGTATCTCTAAGAATACATAAATGGCGATCATCATACTGCATGTCCCGAATACGATCATACAATGAAGAACGAGCCACAGTATGGGCCAAAACACTATCAATCTCAGAAACCTCCAATCTCATGAACCGATTGGCCAAAGCCTCAACATCTAAAGCAAGAGATTGAGCCCCGTTTGGTATATAAGCAAGACTACCCATACTGGCTGACTTCCGGCTCAAAGCATCGCCCACCACATTGGCCTTCCCCGGATGATATAAGATGGTAATGTCATAGTCCTTCAACAGCTCTAACCATCTCCTCTTCCTCATATTCAACTCCTTCTACTTGAACAAATACTGCAAACTCTTATGATCCATGAACACCTCACATGGCACCCCATGCAGATATTGCCTCCAAATCTTCAAGGCATGAACAATAACTGCTAACTCTAAATCATGAACTGGATAGTTCTTCTCATGAAACTTCAATTGACGTGAAGCATATGCTATAACCTTTCCATCCTGCATCAACACTGCACCAAGTCCTACCCGTGAAGAATCACAATACACGGTATAATGCCCTGAACCCGTGGGCAAAACTAACGCTAGTGCCATGGTCAAGGCTGTCTTGAGCTTCTGAAAGGTCGCCTCACACTCATCTGACCACATCAACGGGGCACCCTTCTGAGTCAACTTGGTCATCGGGGCTGCAATAGATGAAAATCCCTCCACAAATCGGCAATAATGACCTGCTAAGCCCAAGAAACTCCGAATCTCTGTAGCTGAGGGACCGTCAAAATCACGGATCCGGGTCCGTTTACCAAAAATGTTGACCAAAGCCAACTTTATTCAAATTTAAACACAAAAACATCATTTTTATCAGTTTTTCACATAACGGCTTCCCGGATATACGTCCGGTATGCACACACAAATTGAGGTGAAATATACAGAGTTTTCACGACCTTGGAACACAGATTTAGCTAGAATTACACGGGATGACCTTTTGGGTCATCACATTTATGCACATTGATTCTGTCATAAATGTGGAGGTTTAGTCTGTCACTACCTCTCAGCGCACAGTTTGTGCTCGTTACATACTGAGTTGGTGTACTCACGTTACCCCCTGCACCTTGTGTGCAGATTTTGGTACATCGAGACCCGGTAGCAGTCGCTGATTTGCTGATAGAGTTCATTTGGAGTCTTCGAGGTAGCAGCTGGTGATCGCAACCTCATTTTCTCCTTCTTTATCTTCCTGTCGTACTTTATTATTTTAGACAGTGTTGTCTACTCTTGTATTTTGAAATTTTTAGTAGAAATACCTCATGACGCAGTGACACCAATTTTGGGATTTATTTTATTTGTGACTTAATGATTTTAAACTTTTAAATGTTTTATAAATGAGACTTTTGCTGCAAATATAGTGATTTTTCTGAAAGAAGTTTTATATTACTTGAAATGTATGGCTTGCCTTATTCTATGATAGGCGCCATTATCACGGGACGTTTGGGGTCGCAACAGATATATATAGGGAAGAGCAATAAGGGTCGACATGTGGGAGCGGGTTGTGCGCTGCAACAAGGAGAAATAATGGAGGACATTTATATTTTACTAATTTTAAACACAAAGATTTGGAAAATTTATTTTTTTACTCTACTGTTTTCTCATATTATGCACATACGGTTAATTTAAAGTGAAATTTGGAAATTTGAAAACTTAGGTGAAATTGGTTATAGTTGAGACCTGGAAAAAGGTGGCTGAGATTATTTTGTTTATTGCGACAGATTATTGTTTTGTTAAGTTTAGAACTTCTTTCTTTCTTTATTATATATTGTCATAGGTTATATTATAAATGCCCTGACGTAGCATCGTCACTACTTCGTCGACGTTAGGCTCGACACTTACTCAGTATGTAATGACTCGACCGGTATTTTTGTGTTCTAGAACTCCGTGCCCCTAAATGAGACTCCTCGTAGTTGGTTTTACTGATTTATAACTTGGAGGGATGGTCGGTTCGAGATTTGGAGGAGTTTGGGGCGGTATAGGAACACTTAGTTCCTTAAGGTTGGCCTTAAAGGTCAAGTTTGACTTCAGTCAATATTTTATTAAACGACCTCAGAATAGAGATTTAAAAGTTCCGGTAGGTTCGTACAATGATTTCAAACTTAGGCATATGTACGGAACGGGTATTGGATGAACCGGGGGCGTTTCGGCGCCAAATAGTGAAATATGATTCCTTAAGTTCAAAAATTGAGGTTTGGAATATGTTTTTATGTTATCGAGGTCCGAATGCAATTCTGAGAGCAGGAATAGTTTCATTATGTCATTTATGACTTGCTCGCAAAATTTGGTGTCATTCCGAGTAGTATAGATATGTTTTGGCGTGTTGGAAGCGAATTCAGGAACTTAAAGTTCAAAGTTTGATTCAATTTGGTTTTGGGGTTAGATTCTTAGTTTCGTTGTTATTTTTCGTGTTCCGAGAATTTGAGCGAGTCCGTATC
This sequence comes from Nicotiana knightiana, assembly GCA_005239525.1. Lineage (NCBI taxonomy): Eukaryota > Viridiplantae > Streptophyta > Magnoliopsida > Solanales > Solanaceae > Nicotiana > Nicotiana knightiana. The sequence continues at coordinate 41,816 of ML389491.1, forward strand.
ATGAATACAGACCTATCAATACCTTTCGACGGGGTCCCGGGGGGCTCGGGTGAGTTTCAGACCCCTCGGCGCTAAATGAAGGTAACAAGATTTCCCCAGTTCTGGTTTTATTCTTCGCGTTCGCCTGCGTATAACCGCATTCGCGAAGAAGGAGCTGGGCAAGGGTAACAGATACTCTTCACTTTTGTGATGCCCACCCCATGTTCGCGAAGGGTTTGGGCCTCTGAACATCACGTTTATGTAATGGTCACCGCGTTCGTATAAGGGTAAGCAACTGGCCGGGCCAGTTTGTTCTTCGCGTCCACATAATCCCAACCGCGTTCGTGTAGGTCTAGCCCGGCTAGCCTTCGCCTTCGTAGGCCCCTTTCACATTAGTATAGAAGGGCCTTCAGGGGGCCTGGTCGATTGGCCTTCGTGAACGCGGTGCCCCTGTCACGTTCGCGATGAAGGGGCAGCTGGGCAGTGACTTAAAAATCATGACCTAGTAATTTTAGGCTATTTTTCTACCTCTTGGGCGACTTGGGGAGCTTGCAAAGGAGAGATTCGACCTAGAAATTGTAAGGTAAGTAATTCCTACTATAAAGTGAGTTTAATACTTGAATTTTTGGGTAGAATAACGTACAAAGTTAGTAGGAATCATGGGTTTAGAGTAAAACCAAGGGTTTTGATATAAATAAAAATTTACCAATGAATTTGTTATGGAACCATGCAAAAACTATATAATATTGATCCTTAGGTTATGGGCGATTATTTTCCTTGTAAATTTTCGGAATCCGAACATGTGGGCTAGGGGGTGTATTTTGGGATTTTGCAAATTAGGTTGAAATAATCATTTAAATAGGAGAATTGTGGACTTTTGAACATAGATTGATTTATTTATGTGATGTTTGGCTAGTTTCGAGTCCTTGGGCGATGAATTTGGAGCTTCGGGCGCATTCTTGACCTGGAGAGTAGGCTTGAGACGAGGTAAGTTTCCTTTCTAACCTTGTAAGAGGGAATCTTCCCCGTAGGTGAAATAACAAATTATCTGCTACTATTTGTGGGGGCTACACACGCACAAAGTGAAGAGAGTCCATGTGTAGCTACTATTATGTTTTGTCAGGGGAGTCTTGGTTGCACAAGTATACTTTATGTGTCGTATTTGTAATCTTAATGATAAATTAGGTTGCCTAATATCATCAAAATACTAAGTGAACATCTCAAAGGATACATTTCACCATTTAAATTATTGGTCCTTCCTTGTGAGAATATTCTCCACTAACTCTCTCATTTCTTGTTGAATGGGTGTATGTATACGGGTACCCGTGTCGCATGTATGATTCGCGCGCAGGGTAGCTCTATTATTTATGATTCGCGCATGTATGATTCTTGCTGATGTATTCCCTTCAGACCTTCCGGGCATGCCATCAGATCGTGACATTGATTTTTGCATTGACTTAGCTCCAGGCGCCCAACCTATCTCTATTCCCCCATACCGTATGGCTCCAAAGGAACTGAAGGAATTGAAGGAACAACTCGAGGAGTTACTAGCTAAGGGGTTTATTAGACCGAGCGTATTGCCTTGGGGTGCTCCAGTGTTATTTGTGAAGAAGAAGGATGGGACTATCCGGATGTATATTGACTACCACCAGTTGAATAAAGTCACCATCAAGAACAAGTACTTGTTGCCGCATAGCGATGATTTGTTTGACCAGTTGCAGGGTGCTCGGGTGTTTTCTAAGATTAATTTGAGATCGGGGTACCTCTAGTTGAAGATTCATGACTCGGATGTTCCGAAGACTGCCTTCCGCATGAGATATGGTCATTATGAGTTCCTGATGATGTCCATTAGCTTGACTAATGCCCCAACAACATTTATGGATTTGATGAACATGGTGTTCAGGCCTTACATTGATTCTTTTGTAATTTTCTTCACTGATGACATTCTGATTTACTCACGTAGCCTGGGGGAGCACGAGCAACATTTGAGAGTGGTGCTCCAGACTTTGCGAGAACAAAAGTGGTATGCTAAGTTCTCCAAGTGCAAGTTTTGGTTAGATTATGTGGCATTCTTGGGACATGTCCGGAGAGGGTATCAAGGTGGATCCTAAGAATATTGAGGCAGTTCAGAATTGGCCACGCCCTACTTCAACGACGGAGATTAGGAGCTTCTTGGGACTGGCAGGTTATTATCGCCGATTTGTGAAGGGTTTTTCATCCATTGCAGCTCCTCTGACTAGATTGACCCAGAAGAATGCCCCATCCTGATGGTCCGACGAGTGTGAGGGGAGCTTCTAGAAGCTCAAGACAGCATTGACCTCGACACCAGTTCTAGTGTTGCCTTCCGGTTCGGGGATGTATATAGTTTATTGTGATGCCTCACGCGTTGGTTTGGGATGTGTGTTGATGCACGAGGGGCAAGTTATTGCATCTTCTTCACGTCAGCTAAAGGTTCATGAGAAAAAATTATCCTGTGCACTTTGGAGTTGGCGGCGATTGTTCATGCTCTTAAGATTTGGAGGCACTACTTGTATGGGGTGCCATGTGAGGTTTATACAGACCACCACAATTTACAGCACTTGTTCAAGTAGAGGGATCTTAATTTGAGGTAGCGTAGATGTCTTGAGTTGCTGAAGGATTATCACATCACCATTATTTATCATTCGGGCAAGGTGAATGTGGTTGCAGACGCCGTAAGCAGGAAGGCAGAGAGAATGGGTAGCTTGGCTTTCATTTCAGCGGAGGAGAGACCTTTAGCTTTGGACATTCAGTCCTTGTCTAATCGCCTGGTGAGTTTGGACCTTTCAGATCCCGCTGAGTTCTTGCACGTGTGGTTTCTCAGTCTTCATTATTGGGGGAGATCAAGGCTCGACAGTTTGATGGTCCGCACTTGGCAGCTCCCCGGGAGACAGTGTTATAGGGTGGTGCCAAGGAGGTTTATGTTGGCGAGGATGGTGTTCTGAGGCTTCAGGGTCGCTTGTGTGTCCCTAATGTAGACGACCTGAAGGAGAGGATTCTTGAGAAGGCACATAGTTCACAGTATTCTATTTATCCTGGTGCTACGAAGATGTATCGTGACTTGAGACATCATTACTGGTGGAGGTGGATGAAAAAAGACATAGTGGAGTATGTGGTTATATGTCTAAATTTCCAGAAGGTTAAGTACGAGTCCCAGAGTCCAGGAGGCCTACTTCAGCAGATGCCTATAACTGAGTGGAAATGGGAGCGCATCACTATGGACTTCGGAGTTGGGTTTCCTCGGACCTTGCAGAAGGTTGATGCGGTTTGGGTTATTGTGGACGGGTTGACCAAGTCGGCGCACTTCATTCCACTAGCTACTACTTATACTTCAGAGAGGTTGGCCCAGATCTACGTTCGGTTGCACGGTGTGCCCATGTCCATTATATCAGACCGAGGTCCTCAGTTCACCTCGCACTTCTAGAGAGAAGTACAGAGTGAGTTATGCACCTAGGTAGAGCTCAGCACAGCATTCCATCATCAGATCGACGGGCAGCCGGAGCGGATAGTTCAAATATTGGAGGACATGCTCAGAGCATGTGTGATTCACTTTGGAGGGCAGTGGGACCTATTCCTTCCTCTGGCCGAGTTTGCTTATAATAATAGTTATCAGTCTAGCATTGATATGGCTCCATTTGAGGCCTTATATGGTCGGCGACGTCGTTCTCCCAACGGGTGGTTTGAGCCTGGCGAGGCTAAGTTATATGGTACTAATCTTGTGAAGGATGCTTTGGAGAAGATAAAGTTGATTCAAGAGAGGATTCGCACAGCACAGTCCAGGAAGAAGAGTTACGCGGACTAGAAGGCCCGTGATGTATCATTTATGGAGATCGAGAAGGTTTTGCTGAAAGTCTCGCCAATGAAGGGTATTATGAGGTTTGGGAAGAAGGGCAAGCTGAGCCCAAGGTTTATAGGCCCATTTGAGGTGTTGAGGCTAGTTGGGGAGGTTGCTTACGAGCTTGCTTTACCTCCCAGTTTATCAGGAGTTCATCCGGTCTCTCATGTATCCATGCTCCAGAGGTACCACGTCGACTTCTTCCAAGTGGCAGACTTCAGCACCATTCAGCTAGACAAGAGATTGGGTTGCGAGGAGGAGCCAGTTGCTATCATTGATAGGCAGGATCGCCAGTTTAGGTCCAAGAGGGCTTCCGCCGTAAAGGTCCATTAAAGGGGCCAACCAGTCGAGGAAGTGACTTGGGAGTCCTAGGAGGACATGCAGAGCAGATATCCACACTTATTCAGTTCTCCAGGTATGATTTTGGACCCCTTCGAGGACGAATGTTTGTTTAAGAGGTGGAGAATGTAACGACCCGGCTGGTCGTTTTGCGTTCTAGAACCCCGTTCCCCTAAATGAGACTCCCCGTAGTTGCTCTTACTGATTTATAACTTGCGGGGATGGTCGGTTCGGGATTTGGAGTAGTTTGGGGCGGTATAGGAACACTTAGTTCCTTAAGGTTGGCCTTAAAGACCAAGTTTGACTTCTGTCAACATTTTAGTAAACGACCTGGGAATCGAGATTTGAATGTTCCGGTAGGTTCGTATGATGATTTCGGACTTGGGCGTATGTCCGGAACGGGATTTGGATAACCTCGGGGTGAAATATGATTCCTTAAGTTCAAAAATTGAGGTTTGGAACGTGTTTTTGTGTTATCGAGGTCCGAACAGAACTCCGAGATCGAGAATAGTTCCGTCATGTCATTTATGACTTGCTCGCAAAATTTGGTGTCATTACGAGTAGTATAGATATGTTTCGGCGTGTTGGAAACAAATTCAGGAACTTAAAGTTCAAAGTTTGATTCAAGTTGGTTTTTAGGGGTTAGATTCTTAGTTTCGTTGTTGTTTTTCGTGTTTTGAGAATTCGAGCTAGTCCATATATGAATACAGACCTGTCAGTGCCTTTGGACGGGGTCTCGGGGGCTCGGGTGAGTTTCGGACCCCTGAGAGCTAAATGCAGGAAACCAGATTTGCCGAGTTCTGGTTTCCTTCTTCGCGTTCGCGTGCGTATGGCCGTGTTCGCGAAGAAGGAGCTGTGCAGGGGTAACAGATACTCTTCGCGTTTGCGATGCCCACCCCGCGTTCACGAAGGGTTTGGGCCTCTGACCATCGTGTTTGCATAAGGGTCACCACGTTCGCATAAGGGTACACAACTGGCCCGGCCACTTTGTTCTTGCGTCCGCATAATCCCCACCGCGTTCGCGTAGGTCTAGCCCGGCTAGCCTTCGTATTCGCATGCCCCTTTTGTGTTCGCATATAAGGGCCTTTAGGGGGCCTGGGCCATTGGCCTTCGCGAACACGGTTCCCCTATCGCGTTCGCGATGAAGGGGCAACTAGGAAGTAACTTAAAAATCGAGAATTAGTCATTTTTAGGCTATTTTTCTTCCTCTTGGGCGACTTGGGGAGCTTGCAAAAGAGAGATTCGACCTAGCAATTATAAAATAAGTTATTCCTACTATAAAGTGAGTTTAATACTTGAATTTTTGGGTAGATTAACACACAAATTAGTAGGAATCATGGGTTTAGAGTAAAACCTAGGGTTTTGATAAAAATAAAAATTTACCAAGGAATTTGTTATGGAATCATGCAAAAACTATATAATATTGATCCTTAGGTTATGGGTGATTATTTCCCTTGAAATTTTTCGGAATTCGAACGTGTCGGCCCAGGGGTGTATTTTGGGATTTTGTAAATTAGGTTGAAATAATCATTTAAATGGGAGAATTGGGGACTTTTGTACAAAAATTGATTTATTTATGTGATGTTTGGCTAGTTTCGAGTCGTTGGGCGATGAATTTGGAGTTTCGGGCGCATTCTTGACCCGGAAAGTTGGCTTGAGACGAGGTAAGTCTCCTTTCTAACCTTGTAAGAGGGAACCTTCCCCGTAGGTGAAATAACGAATTATGTGCTACTATTTGTGGGGGCTACGCACACACAAAGTGACGAGAGTCCGTGCATAGCTACTATTATGTTTTGTCAAGGGAGTCTAGGATCCACAAGCATGTTTTATGTGCCGTATCTGTAATCTTAATGATAAATTAGGTTGCCTAATATCATCGAAATATTAAGTGAACATCTAAAAGGATATATTTCGCCATTTAAATTATTGGTCCTTCCTTGTAAGAATATTCTCCACTAACTCTCTGATTTTCTGTTGAATGTGTGTATATATACGGGTACCCGTGTCGGATATATGATTCGCGAGTGGGGTAGCTCTATTATTTATGTTGTTCGCGTCGCACGTACGATTTGCGAGCAGGGTAATGGATGAATCTATGGTTCAATTGTTCGACCCTTCGGCAGCGCATATTTATTATTTCGTCGTATCGACCGTACGTCCACGACATGTTACATGTTTGTTAATTGTTTGGTAGTTCGGTGGTTATTTAACTGTTGTATATCCTGAAAAATGAAATTTATAATCTATACGGTGGAGAGCTTGACACATAAGGGTACTTATAAAGTAATTTGATGTTTCTGTCTTTACCACTTATTTATAATTGTCATTCATGTTTAGGCTTATATTTAAAACATATTATTTTTGCCCTAGTAAGTGTCAAGTCGATCTACTCATTCTACGATCTGTACTTAATTGTACAGGTTCTGAGGCAGGTGCATCTGTGTATCAGTCCCGTGCTCGTCCCTGATCCTTACTTGGTTCGAGACTTCACGGTGAGCTACTTTTCCTTCGGATGCCGTTCAGAAGCACCCTGTAGTCATTTATTTTGATACTCTGTCTATGTTATTTCAGACAGTAGGATATATTGATTCTTTTGTACCCTCCATACTAGATGCCTGTAGACTTGTGACACTAGTCCCTAGCACACACTTTGGTAGACTATTCTTTTGGGATGTAATTATTAAATTATAACTTCTTTTGGTCATTTCAGCTAAAAATTGCCTAAGCTATTCGTTATTACCGAATGTCTTAAATTTAAACCAAGTAAATACTGGAAATGTTTTAGTGAAATAAATGAAACTCACTAGTGGATTAATGTTGGCTTGCCTGACAATGATGTTGGGCGCCATCGCGACCTGGCTTAGGATTTGGGTCGTGAAAATACATGGGGTCGATTGTACTGATCCTACACTCTGCACTTTTTGTGCAGATCCAGGTACCAGTCAAAGTTAGGAGATAGTAGTAGCTGACATCATCCACGCGGGGACACGAGGTAGATCTGCTGGCGTCCGCAGATTCCTGGAGTCTTCAATTTATTATTTAGGCACTGTTTTATTTCATTCAAAACAAAGATACATTTCTTTCAGCCAATTATTTGTAGTATTCTTAGTAGTTCGTGAATTATGACACCAGACCCTGGGTAGTTTTATAGTCAGTATTAGCTCGTGGTTCCTTTATTGTCTCAAATATTATTCCTGATATCCGTTATTGGAAAGTATTAGATTTTGTGTTTATTTTAACTTGTTTATTCATGTTTAAATAATTTTGTTTAAAAAAATGATTAATTAATTTCTAACAATTCCTTGCCTAGCAAGTATGGTGTTAGGCACCATCAAGATACTGAGGGTTGTGAATTTGGGTCGTGACAAATAATATATCCAAGTTTGAGAATTACAATTACTCAATAAACAAATAAGCATTCACCGAATGATTATAGTTCTTTAAAGCCTTAAGCCAAGTGGCAACTTAGAAAAAAGTCATATGGCATAAGTAGTTAATAATTAGTTATTTAGTTAATAATTAGTTATTAATTGTTTTCGAATTTAAATATATATATGAAAATGAAATAAATATTTTATAATAAAAATGAAAATTCAAAAAAATATCCATTCATATCGTAGAGTAGTTTCAAGTTGAAGTTTTTAAATTATTTTAAAATAATAATTCAAGTTGGAGTTTTTAAATTATTTGAAAATAATAATTAGTTATTGGTTATTGTTTTTGAATTTAAATACCTATTAAATAATAAAATAAAATAGTTTAAAATAAAATCAAAAACTTAAAAAAATTGTCCATTCAAATTGGAGAGTAGTTTCAAGTTGGAGTTTCAAAATATTTTAAAATAGAAAACTAAAATTACAAAAAAATAAAAATCTGCCAATTCAAAATTTTCCTTTTTAATAAAAAAAAGTTTTATTTTTATTTTAAAAATAAAAAGTTTATTTCTTTAGAAAATATTAATGAGAATAATAGAATAAAATATAAATTAAAAAATATACAGTTTCTATTATATTATAAAAAAGTAGAAGATAAAACACTAAATACAATAATGTGCTAATAAAAGTTTCAATTAAAAATGCAATAATACTAAAAATTGGATAACATAATAAAGAAAAATACAGAACAAAAAATTTATTCGATTTTAGTAAAAGTCAAAGATAAAGGCACCACATAAGCTAGGTGGCAACCTAGAAAAATCCACATGGCATAATTACTCATGTAGTCAATAATTATTTATTACTGTTATTATTTTTGAATTTAAATATCTATAAAAGAATTTCTTTGTTTCTATTTTTAAAATCATTTTTTTAAAATAAAAATTATAGATTTTTTTTGGTCAAAATAAAAAATTTTATTACCAAAATTGTATATTTACATCCACTAGCTCCATTTGGACTCAAGAGCTAGTCATCTCTATCTCTATCTAGCTAAGAGTGTTAACTATTACATTTACATTCATAAGCTATTTACTCTTAGCTAGGATAACTATTCAAGCTATCTAATATCTTCTTCCATTTGCTATAACTCTGTCCTCTAATGTGCAATTGGAGCGTGATTTCTTTGAGTCTTTGTTGACTCTCCTTCTTTTCATTTTGAAATCTTCTACCACTTCTTTCACTCCATACATGGTAGATTGTTGCAGCAAATAACCATGCCATAATCTGGCCTTTAACTCTGTTTCCTATGCATCTTTTCGACATCCAGTATACCTCCTCATTCCATGTTTTAAGAGGTCTGTTTTCATTCATCCATTTCAATAGGGAACACCATATATCACTTGCATACTTACATTCAAAGAACAGTTGCTCCAGTGATCTGTATTTCCCTTAGAACCTAGAATACACTCTTTTGGAACATTTATTCCCCATTTTGGTAGTCTGTCCACAGTTGCAAGCCTTTATCTTATAGCTAACCATAGTATGAACTGTTGTCTAGGAATCTGTCTTGCCTTCATGGTAAGGTTTTTCCAGTGAACTTTTTGAAATTGTGGTTGAAAGAACAAGTAAGCTTCCTTGATGCTAAACTTATCTCCCTTGCTGCATTTTTCCAGTTCCAACTTATAGTCTCTGTTGCTAAACCAATTTCTTGCATCAAATATTTTCCTCACAAGCCAGAAAGCTTGTATAGGTGTCTTCATGGATTCTATCTCCTTGTTCTTTATGTAATAGCCATGTATCCATTGCACCCATAATGATTCCTTCCTTGTAGATACTGCCCATAATAGTTTGCATATGGCTGCTCTATTCCATAAGGTATAGTCTATTATCTTTAGACCCCTTGCTGACCTTGGCATGCACAATGACTCCCAAGAAACCAAAGCTTTCCTTGATGCTTCACAACTTCCAGTCCATAGAAAAGTTCTGCATATGCTTATGATGAGTTGAATAACCTTCTTGGGTAGGACAATCATCTGAGCCTAGTATGTTTGCATCTCAAAGAGAACACTTTTGATCAGTTGTATCTTTCCACTATATGACAGAAACTTAGTAGTCCAGCATCTAATTCTGGATATCATCTTCTCCACAATTAGCATGCATTGTTGTACACTGATCTTCTTGGAAGAAAGTGGAACTCCCAGGTATTTAAATGGCGATTCTCCTAGTGCAAACTGCATCTCATTCAAGATTTGCTGCTTCGGTTCCTGAGTAATTCCAGCAATGTACAAAGAACTCTTGTCCAAATTTGCTTTCAGTCCAGACACATTAGAAAAATGATTGAAAGCTTGGATCATTAGTTGAATTGAAACTTTATCATCCCTACATCACATGAGTAAGTCATCAACAAAACATATATGGACCAATTTTATCTTACTGCATCTAGGGTGGTAATTGAAATCTGAATTATGTTGTAACTGCTTAAGTAATTTGTTGAGGTACTCCATACTTAGTACAAGCAGGTATGGGCACATGGGATCACCCTGTCTCAATCCCTTCCTTGCCACAAACATTGGAGTAATCCCTCCATTTATCAATATAGCATAACTTATAGTAGTTAAACATTCCATAATCTACCCAACAAATTTGCCAAGAAACCCAAACTCAATCAGAATAGTTCCGAGGAAGTCCCACTCAACTGAGTCATAGGCTTTTCTGATGCAAACCTTTACCATACACCTAGGAGACATCCCCTTCTGCATATACCTTTTCACTAGCTCATGTGCAATGACTAAATTGTCTAAAATACTCCTTCCTACTATAAATGTTGACTGTGACTGCCCAATATTGTGTCTGCTACTAGTTTGAGTCTATCAGTAAGAATTATTGCTATCAACTTATAAAAAGTTGTACAACAAGCAATGGTTTTATATTCCTTTACATATGTGGAGTAGGCTACCTTTGGTACTAAAGTGAGAGTGGTACAATTTGCTTCCTTCAGTATCTTCCCAGATTCAAAGAATTGGATCACATATTTACTCACCTTGTCTCCTATCACATACCAATACTCTTTAAAAAATTATGTATTGAACCCATCCATGTAATGACCCGACCGGTCGTTTTGAGTTCTAGCGCGTCATTTAGCGGGTTGCAGTCATGAGCAGCTCCATTTCACGTATTATGACCCGTGGGCGTGGTCTAAATTGAATTCCAGGAAAGTTTAGAATTGATTTGGAAAGGAAATTCGCATTTCAGAAGCCTTAAGTTGGAGAAATCAACTAAGATTGAAATTTGAGTAAACAATCTCCGAAATAGGATTTGAAGGTTCCAGCATGTTCGTATGATGATTTTGGATTTGGGTGTATCTCCGGATCGGGTTTTGGATAGCCCGGGAGCGTTTCAGCGTATATTATGGAAGTTAGCATTTTAGAAGGATTTCATGAATTTGGGGTTGGAGTGCATATCAGTGAGGTTGATGTCCGTTTGGGATTCTAAGTTTGGGAATAGCTCTGTATGGTGATTATTGAATCGGGAGCGTGATCGGAAGTGAATTTGGAGGTCCGTAGGTCATTTTGGAGTTATTTGGCTAAAGATAGAAATTTGAAGGTTCTTGGGAAATCCGACCGGAAGTGGAAGTTTTGATATCGAGGTTGGAATACGATTCCCAAAGTTGGAGCAGGTCTGTAATGTTGAATATAACTTGTGCGCAAAATTTGGGGTCAATCGGACGTGATTTGATAGGTTTCGACATCAGATGTAGAAGTTAGAAAATTCTAAGTTCATAAAGTTGGGGTTTGAGTGCGATTCGTGGTTTCGATGTTGTTTGACGTGATTTGAGGCCTCGAGCAAGTCTGCATTATGTTTTTCAACACGTTGGTATGATTGGACGGGGTACCGGGGGCCTCGAGTGGATTCTAGGTGGTTAACGGATCAAAGTTGAAGTTGGAAAAGGGATGAAGCTGCTGTCATCTGGTGTAACTGCACCTGCGAGGTTTGGGTCGCAGGTGCCGCTTGGGAGTCGCAGGTGCGAGTGTGGCTTGGCTTGGCTGGGAACCGCAGGTGCGATAGATATTCCGCACCTGCGAAGCCGCAGGTGCGGGCAGTGGGGCGCATGTGCGATTTGGCTGGAGTTGAGGTTAACCGCAGGTGAGGGTGATTTGGTCGCACCTGCGAGATCACATGTGCGGAGGAAGGACCGCAAGTGCGAAAAATGCCTGGGCAGAATGTTTTAAAACGGGTTTGTGGCATTTCTCTTTCATTTTCTTCATGGGTTAGGCGATATTGGAGAGCTTTCAAGGGAGATTTCACCAAACATCGAGAGGTAAGTTGTTTTTACTTGTTTCTAAGGTTAAATACAAGATTATTACATAGATTTGGTAGTGGAAATTGAGGAAAAATTGGGAAATATTGAAGAAACCTACAATTTTTGGAAATTTAGATTTTAGCCACGAATTGAGTATGAATATTCGAGTAAACTATATTTTTGAGTTAGTGAGGCTATGGGTAGAACGTACCTTCGAGAAATTTCGGATTCCGGGCGCGTGGGCCCGAGGGCATTTTGGTCATTTCACTGAGCCGGGTTGGGAAAGTATATAATCTGAATTTGTTGTGAGTATTAGGATAAATGTTTATTGCTTCGTCATTTATGTGGTAGTTTCAAAGCGTTGTGCGTCCGTTGGAGTCATCGGAAGGGGTTGGAAGCCGATGTTGGAATTTCAGAGCGAGGTAAGTCTCTTCTAACTTTGTGAGGGGGAATCGTCCCCCTAGGTGACCTAATTAATTACATGCTACTATTTACGGGGGCTAAATACGCACGAGGTGATGGGAGTCCATGCGTAGCTACTATTATGCCATGTTCGGGTAGCCTAGGACCTACTAGCATGATTTATGTGTGTACCTGTAACCATGCATGTATCATTGAACTGCTAATATGACCGAAAACGTAATTAAATGTTTAAAAGAAAGGTAGAGTTCATATCGTTATCCTTCTAAAAGGAGAATTTGTTTCCGCTGTAAATATATGTGTACCTGGATTAGGTTGTATCGAGGAATACCATTAAATTTGACAAATAAGTTTCAAAAACAAATAATTTCAAAACCTATGTTTCATGCTTCTTCTAATACGGATTATACTATTTCCCTGAGAAAACTATTTTCTAAATAAAAAGTGGATTTAAATGTGTGGAAATGTGTCAGCACTCGAGTCGCAGGTATGATTCACGGTCAAGTGGAGCTTTATGTTAATTATATATAAGAGTCAGCACTCGAGTCGCAGGTCTGATTCGCGATCGAGGGGAGCTTTATGTTAATTACGTATAAGATTCAGCACTCGAGTTGCATGTATGATTCGTGATCGAGGGGAGCTTTATGTTAATTGTGTATAAGAGTCAGCACTCGAGTCGCAGGTATGATTCGCGATCGAGGGGAGATTCATGTTAAATATATATAAGAGTCAACACTCGAGTCGCAGGTATTATTCACGATCGATGGGAGCTTTATGATTAATTTGAAAGAATGCACTTATGGGACGGGCTGTTCGATCCTCGGCAGTGCACAATTTAGTTTTATTGTTGGTTCGGGCTGAACGATCCTCAACATATATATATATATATACATACATATATACATATGACATACCCCTTATGACTTAAGTTGTTAAATTGATTTAAGGATACATATTGTTAAATAACTTCGTGGATAAGGACTTGGCATATATTTGGGGGAAAATGAAGGGAAAACTACTTATTCACTCACCCTTTTTGAATTTCTTGGGATGCTGTACCTTATATATATTTTGTTGCTTAACTGCCTTACATGTCTACTGTATTTCATCATATGCTGTCATATATTATATTGTCGGATCCTAGTAAGTGTCTAATTTGACCTCTTGTCCCTACCTCTCTGACGTTAGGTGGGCGACTTACTGAGTACACATTGTTTTTGTACTCATGCTACACTTGCTGTGTATTTTTATTGCATAGGTACTATCATAGCAATGTGGAGAATTCGGAGACTTAGGCGAGCTGCACCATCCGGAGGCGATCCGCAGCTGGTAGAGTCACCTTCATAGTGTATCTATTTCATTTAAATTACCTTGTCCAGTTGTATTTCGGACATGCTTGTAATGATTGTATAAATTCATTGAAATTGCTCATGTACTTGTGACACCAGGTTCTGGGGATGTGTTGGGATTTATTTTGTTAAACTAAATTGTTTTGCTGTCATATTTAAGTTTACAAAATTTATTTATTTGATTATGAAATGCAAGAAAAGGTAACGATTTCAAAAATGTTAAAACTGGAAAGTTATATCAATTAAGTAATGATTTGGCTGGCCTGACATTGATGTCCGACGCCATCACGACCTTAGGGATTTTGGGTCGTGACAACATGGTATCAGAGCGCTACGTTCCCGTAGGTCTCACGAGTCATGAGCAAGTCTAGTAGAGTCTTGCGGATCGGTACGGAGACGTCTGTACTTATATTCGAGAGGCTACAAGGTTTTTAGGAGTACTTCCCTTCTTGATTCTTCATCATGCGAGTTGATTCCTTTGAGGCTTGTGCCTATGTTCATTCCTACTCAATCTTACGCGTCGCGAAGCGCTTGCTATGGATCAGGAATTTGAGGAATGGGAATGGTGCTACGAATGTAATTCGAGATGCTTCCATGAGTAAATAGGTCGTGGTTGTTGTTATGGCTCTATGGAAGGGTAATATGTTGTTTCAGCTCAGTAGCTGTGTTTCCAGGAGCCTTAAGGCTGTGTTCGGGTAGTGATGATGGTTGAAATTGATTGTCGCGCGGTGTTGATATGATTATAGAACGTTTCCGTATGTAGGGGAAGATGAATGGTTGAAGGAAGGTCTTCTCAAAGTGTGATTTCGGGATTTCAGTGCTTTTGTTCCGGCGGAGGGAGGCATTTGGAGTATGAATGGCTTGGTTGGGATTGATAATTTAGTAGGATATGGTGTCTTCAAGTGAGATGGGGTATGCACCTATGACGTGTAGACGTCATCATTGATCGAATGGAATGTGTTAGGTTTTTCGGTGCTATGGTTTCTTCGGTTGAGTGGGGTCAGAGTATTGAGAGGAAGTATTGAGGAATGCGGTTGGCGAGGAATGATCCTAGAATGAAGCATGGCTTAGGATGGGGTATTGAGATCGCATAGAGCGTGCATTTCAGCATCGTTGGGAGGTTTCCGTGGGTGATTTCTGCAGGTTGGTTGTCTTCAGGGAATAGGTTAGCAATGGCGGGGTTGGCAGGTTCTGTGAGAGGTCCTAGTGGCTAGTCGGTAGGAGATAGAATGTGTGAATGATTCTACGGAATTCGAGTAGTTAGGGAGTCCTATCAAGAGAATTTGGAAGATTGGCTGAGCAAGATCGTGTTATCAAAGGAGGAAGGGTCTCAGCAGGGTCTAGAGTGTTGCAAGGAGTAGCTTTGGGCTAGGTGGGGGAGTCCCACCATCTGCAGTTGGATTGTGGGATTGTCTTCGCATTGAGGATGGTCGGCGTGTTGGCAAGTTATTTCAGCTAAGAAAAAGGGGTAAAATGGTAATTGTGCATGAGATTCGATGAATATGTGCAAAAGTGGGCCCTGTCAGATCAGGGTTAGGCATTGGAAGATTCAGAATTTGTGCTTAAGGCATGGGCGAGTTGTAAGTATAGTGAATCAGTCATGTGTTTCATTGAAAAAGGTGTTCCTGTGATAGGAGAGCCTTGGGGTTGATTGTATGCGGGGCCAGTTAGAGTGGGTGACTCTCAATAGGTCCTAGTTAGTTCAAAAGTTGCGAATGCGGCAACTAAGGATTTCAGGAAGCAGTATGATCGAGAATCGAGCTTTTGCAGAGTAATCCTTGAGAGAAATGGGGACGGTTGTAATGTTCTATGATATGTTCAGCATGCAATATAATATTGGAGAAGTGAGAGAAATAGACTCCGGATTGAAGAAAAGATTATCAGAAGGGTATGAGACGTGTTGCGGGATTTGGGCAGCATAGTCTTGTGAATCACGGTCACTCAGGATGAGTGAGGGTTGAGTTTGCTATGGGTTGAAGGAAGTTTTTATTATTCCTGAGGAAATTAATGATGGTTAAAAGAAGATAGATTGATTAGCCATGGTTGAGATGACACATTTGCGGTTGTGATTGGTTCCTTTGATGTGATTTAGTTATGCATGTGGTTTATGACGGTGTGTGCGGGGCTTGTCGGTTGTCGTAACGGATTTTATGTGGGAGCACTTGAGTGCTATGGCCTGTCAGGTATAGGCGGATCCCAGAAGGGTTATGGTGGTATAGACTACCACGTAAGGTTTGCATGATTGGGTGATAATGGGAATTCACTCGTGTGAGGAGATGGTACTCTTGGATTGAGTCAAGTAAGAAGTTTCTATATGATTAAGTGTTCACCCTATTGGTGGTTCGGAAGTTTTGATGAAATTCTTGTGCTACCTCCTATTGGCATGTTAGGTGCGGTAAGCAGTATGTAACTGGGAGTAAGAATCGAGATTTGGGTCCGATGTTTATAAGGATGTCATGAGCTCGGAAGAGCAAGGAAAAGTGATTTGAAAGTTCAGTGTAAGCTGGTGTTATCTTCAGTGTCGCCTGAGATTGATATTCGGTGAAGGAGGCTTTGTACCTTGGTCATGGGTTCTTGATGTGTTTTGCGGCCTTAGTGTGGTCGATGTTATGGATGGGCAGACTTTTTGCCTTGTGTGGAAGGTCGTGGAAGCATGACCGCGAAAAGATTGTATAAAGTGTGACATGTAGTCACTTGATGGATTTCAGATTTCGACTGAGTATGAAGAAGGGCAATATTGCTCAATTGAGAATTTACGCCTGGAGAGAGTTTGGTTCAGTTGATTGTGGATTATGGGGTGTTAGTCCCGATGATGATGATTGTTCTCGGGTATTATGAGAAAAAGTGGGCTAGTATGGACCCAAGAGAAAGCTAATAGCCTAGTTTGGTGTGAGCGGAGTGGCTCGATGCTTGTGGATGGATTTAAATATGATTATGCGCTCCGTGTGAGCCAGGCATGTTTCGTTCAGTAGAGCGATTTTCATGGAAAGGTATTAGAACATCGGGTGTTGTTCCGTCTTCGTCGAATTTATGTGTTATTGTGATTGGGCCGAACAAGTTGTGAAGCGTCTTTGATAACTTCTTATGTGTTGAGGTCCCGCGCAGCAGGGACGTTATGTGAGCAGGATAGCTCTTGAGTTCCAGAGTATATATATATATATGTCGCACCTCAGTTGTGTTTGAGTTTTGTAGCCTATGACTTTATCAGTCTCCCCAGGATGGTATTATGCACTTAGCGTGCTTATGATCGATATTCAGTAAATTGTAATAAGTGAGCAAATCATCTCTGTATATATATTTCCTTATGTGAGTTTTATGATGGGATCGGGTGGCACGCCGCCACGGGTATGTTATTTGGATCGGGTTGCACGCCGCAGCAGTGTGATGACGAGAAGGGATAATATGTATTTATTTTCTTGTGTTTTATTTCCTATTTTCTGGTAAGAATTCATATTAGTTGAGTGAGCTGAATAGATCCGTCCTGAGTCATTTCTGATTATCATGTTCGACTTATGGTCTATTGGCGCGATGTGGTAACATGTGAGGCTGTTAGCCATGTTTGGGGTGACTTGTTGTCTGAGCAGTTCATTCTAGGTGAGACGAGATTATCGGATCAGGGATCGGTGCGATGAGGTTATGTGAAGTGTATATTAAAGAACAAATACCATCATTCAGGTTCATACCAAAGTGATGATTCTAGTCAAGATGAGGTATTCAAGGATTTGTTAACTCTACAATTGAGTATAAATTTCTGCACATTTCCTCCGTCGTGGTGGTAGCGTCAGCATTATAGCAGGGTGTATGCATATTTGTTATGAGGTGCATTGGGAGCATCATATTCGTGGAATTTTGGCTATTAAGGTTCAGGGAGCTTCATTGTTGTCAGATAATGGGTTACGCGGTGCATGGAACTGATTCAGCAAGGATATGTAGTTATAATCTGGTATATCGTGTGCTAGTTGATGCAGTGCTTGTATATATTGAGACTAGGCCTGGCTAGAGAAATTTCAGGTGTTTGAATAAATTCCGAGCGTATTATATGGGTAAATAAGAAATCTCCAGATTTGATCAAGCTATTGTGCTCAACTGGGTTGTGGTAGCACGGACAAGTGCTCGAGATGTTAAACAGTGATTTCAGGAAGCTCTAGAGTAGTCTTAGCACGTTCGAGGACGAACGTCGGTTTAAGTGGGGGAGAATGTAATGACGCGACTGGTCGTTTTGTGTTCTAGCGCGCCGTTCAGTAGGTAGCAGTCGTGAACAGCTCCGTTTCAGGTATTATGACCCGTGGGCGTGGTCGGAATTGAATTCCAGAAAGTTTAGAAATGATTTGGAAAGGAAATTCTCATTTTAGAAGCCTTAAGTTGGAGAAATGAACTAAGATTGAAATTTTGACTAAACGATCTACGAATCAGGATTTGAAGGTTCCAGCAGGTTCATATGATGATTTTGGACTTGGGTGTATGTCCGGATCAGGTTTTGGATAGCCCGGGAGCGTTTCAGCGTATATTATGGAATATAGCATTTTAGAAGGGTTTCATGAATTTGGGGTTGGAGGGCATATCAGTGAGGTTGATGTCCGTTTGGGATTCTGAGTCTGGGAATAGCTCCGTATGGTGATTCTGGAATTGGAAGCGCGATCAGAAGTGAATTTGGAGGTCCGTAGGTCATTTTGGAGCCATTTGGCTAAAGATAGAAATTTTAAGGTTTTTGGGAAATCCGACCGTAAGTGGAAGTTTTGATATCGAGGTCGGAATGTGATTCCGGATGTTGGAGCAGGTCTGTAATATTGAATATGACTTGTGCGCAAAATTTGGGGTCAATCGGACGTGATTTGATAGGTTTTGGCATCAGATGTAGAAGTTATAAAATTCTAAGTTCATAAAGTTATGGTTTGAGTGCGATTCGTGGTTTCGATGTTGTTTGACGTGATTTGAGGCCTCGAGCAAGTCTGCATTGTGTTTTGGAATAGGTTGGTATGATTGGACGTGGTCCCGGGGGCCTCGGGTGGATTTCGGGTGGTAAACGGATCAAAGTTGAAGTTGGAAAAGGGCAGAAGCTGATGTCATCTGGTGTAACCGCATCTGCGAGGTTTGGGCCGCAGGTGCGGCTTGCGAGTCGCAGGTGCGAGTGTGGCTTGGCTTAGCTTGGCTAGGAATCGCAGGTGCGACGGATATTCCGCACCTGCGAAGCCAGGTGCGGGCAGTGGGGCGCATGTGCGATTTGGCTGGAGTTGAGGGTAATCGCAGGTGCGGGTGATTTGGTCGCACCTGCGAGATCGCAGGTGTGGAGGAAGGACCACAGGTGCGGAGGAATGACCGCAGGTGCGAAAAATGCCTGGGCAGAATGTTTTGAAACGAGTTTGTGCCATTTCTCTCTCATTTTCTTCATGGGTTAGGCGATTTTGGAGAGCTTTCAAGGGAGATTTCACCAAGCATCGAGAGTTAAGTTGTTTTTACTTGTTTCTAAGGTTAAATACAAGATTATTACATAGATTTGGTAGTGGAAATTGAGGAAAAATTTGAAAATATTGAAGAAACCTACAATTTTGGAAATTTAGATTTTATCCACGAATTGAGTATGAATATTCGAGTAATCTATATATTTGAGTTAGTGAGGCTATGGGTAGAACGTACCTTCGAGAAATTTCGGATTCCGAGCGTGTGGGCCCGAGGGCATTTTGGTCATTTCACTGAGCGGGGTTGGGAAAGTATATAATCTGAATTTGTTGTGAGTATTAGGATGAATTTTCATTGCTTCGTCATTTATGTGGTAGTTTCAGAGCGTTGTGCGTCCGTTGGAGTCATCGGAAGGGGTTGGAAGCCGATGTTGGAATTTCGGAGCGAGGTAAGTCTCCTTTCTAACTTTGTGAGGGGGAATCGTCCCTCTAGGTGACCTAATTCATTACATGCTACTATTTTCGGGGGCTACGTTAGCACGAGGTGACGGGAGTCCGTGTGTAGCTACTATTATGCCATGTCCGGGTAGCCTAGGACCCACTAGCATGCTTTATGTGTGTACCTGTAACCCTGCATGTATCATTGAACTGCTAATATGACCGAAAACGTAATTAAATGTTTGAAAGAAAGGTAGAGTTCATATTGTTATCCTTCTAAATGGAGAATTTGTTTCCGCTGTAAATATATGTGTACCTGGATTAGGTTGTATCGAGGATTACCATTAAATTTGACAAATGAGTTTCAAAAACAAATAATTTCAAAACCTATGTTTCATGCTTCTTCTTATACGGATTTTACTATTTCCCTGAGAAAACTATTTTATAAATAAAAAGTGGATTTAAATGTGTGGAAATGTGTCAGCACTCGAGTCGCAGGTATGATTCACGATCGAAGGGAGCTTATGTTAATTGTATATAAGAGTCAGCACTCAAGTCGCAGGGATGATTCGCGATCTAGGGGAGCTTTATGTTAATTATGTATAAGAGTCAGCACTCGAGTCGCAGGTATGGTTCGCGATCGAGGGGAGATTTATGTTAATTATGTATAAGAGTCAGCACTCGAGTCACAGGTATGATTCGCGATCGAGGGGTGCTTTATGTTAAATATATATAAGAGTCAGCACTCGAGTCGAAGGTATGATTCCCGATCGATGGGAGCTTTTTGATTAATCGGACCCTAGTATGTGTCTAATTTGACCTCTCGTCAATACCTCTCTGAGGTTAGGCGGGCGATTTATTGAATACACGTTATTTTTGTACTCATGCTACACTTACTGTGCATTTTTATTGCACAGGTACTATCATAGAAATGTGGAGAATTCAGAGACTTAGGCGAGCTGCACCATCCGGAGGCGATCCGCAGCTGGCAGAGTCACCTTCATACTTTATCTATTTAATTTAAATTACCTTGTCCAGTTGTATTTCGGACAGGCTTGTAATAGAAATTGCTCATGTACTTGTGACACCGGGTTCTGGGGATGTGTTGGGATTTTTTTTGTTAAACTGAATTGTTTTGCTGTCATATTTAAGTTTACGAAAATTTACTTATTTGATTATGAAATGCAAGAAAAGGTAACGATTTCGAAAATGTTAAAACTGGAAAGTTATATCAATTAAGTAATGATTTGGCTGGCCTGACATTGATGTCCGGCACCATCACGACCTTAGGGATTTCGCGTCGTGACAATCCACCCCTGGAGCCTTGTCATTGGGTAGATCGTTAAGAGCCAGTAACACATCCTCTTTCGTGACTGGTTGAATCAATAACAGTTGTTGGTCTCTCTATGAGAAATGACCATCCTTAGCAATGTGAGTATCTACAAAAGGCAATTCTTGTGCTTTGTTTCCCATCAAACCTTGATAGAATCCTATGAATTCTTGATGCACCTGCTTTGGATAAGTTAATTGCACTCCATGTTCAGTGCAAATAGTGGCAATATTATTCCTAGCATGTCTTGCCTTCAGCTGAGCATAAAAGAACTTAGAATTTGAGTCTCCTTGTTTGATCCATACGAATCTAGACTTTTGTCTAAGGACACTTTCTTGGACAGTAGCCCACTTTTCCATTTCCAGAAGTATTTCTTTCTCTTCTGTGATCAGTTGTGTACTATATAGATCATTTGTCAATGAGTCTTGTGTTTCTCTGAGTTTTACCTCAGAACCTCCAGTTTTTTATCTATCTTATTCATCTCTTGATTCATATCTTTTACAGCTTTCTCTACTAGCTCCAGCTTCCTACATACTCCATACATAGCATAGCCATCAACTTGGGACCTCCATATTGACTCTACCATTTCTCTGACTGGCTGTTGGTTCAACAAAAGATTGAGTAGTCTTAATGGTTTTGGAAACTTATGTTTAGCAATAGTGGTAGTTAGCAGTATAGGGGAGTGATATGAGCAACCATGATTCAAATAGTGTGCTTCTATACTGCTATACAAACTAAGCAATAGAATTGCAAATGCCCAATAAATTAAGCTGTAAATTATGTCTCCAGGGTCCCTTTTGTTACACCATGAGTAATTACAGCCCTTTCTTTGAATATGCCCTAGTCCCACTTCATCTATACAGTCTTGAAAATCCTGTGTTTCAATTTGCTAGACTGGTTCTCCATTGATCCTATCCGCAACAGACAATATTGTATTACAATCTCCAAGGATACTCCAAGGATATAGCATTGTATGGTTAATTACTTTTAGCTGTCTCCAAATGTCTTTCCTCCCTTCAATGGTGTTATAAACCATAAAGAAAAGTGGCATAACATTAAAATAAAGATCCTTTTTCCTTCACCTTGCAATGGATAGTTTGAGGCCCTGAGCTTTGTATGTCAACCTCCACCAGGTGTGGTTTCCAACATACCCAAATTCTACAATTTTGGCAGCTTGTATAGTCACGGTAAATCTTCCAGTCTGACCCTACTTTCTTTTTTATTTTCTCTACTCTTCCGGCCTTCACCTTTGTTTCTAGGCAGCCCAATAGAGCCACTTTATTGGTAAGCAGAAAGGATCTGAACTTCTTCTGCTTATTCGCCCTCTAATATTCCATGATTCAAAGATCATGGGGGATGCTTGGTCGAATTGGTTCCCCTTACCACATCACTTGTGGTAACCTCTGTTTGAATTCTCAGGGCACTAAACTGATTCCTTCTGAGCATCAACTTCAATTCATCTATCTTCTGATTGTCAATTGTTGTAGCCGACATTATTTTCTTTCCCCTGCCGACCTGCTTGTTCTGCTGTTGTCATTCTTCCTTAATTAATTGCCCATGCTACTCATTGATGGTAATATGTTCTGTTTGTTGCTCCTTATTCTGATTTTCAGTTCCAGAAACAGTCTTGGTTATCCGCTCCTTTCTCTTTGGTTTCTTTCGAATGTTCTGTCTGACCTCTTGATATTCTGTTGGCTTTGTGCAATCTCCTGTGTTGTGCCCAACTTTCAAGCAGTCTTGACAGTACTTTGGTGTCCACTCATACTCTCTATATTTCCTTTGACGACATCAGCCATCGTCGACTTAATTTCAATGGATGTTGCAGAGAACGTCAGCTTCCTCGCTGCATGCATAGCTCCTGCATCAATTTCCGGCGGCGTCTCTGCAATTTCTAATGAAGGTCATGCTTGTAACACTGTAGGAGCACTCCCCATTCCTGGGAGCCAGTGACCAACTTGAATCGGTGCTAAGACATCGGGAATGCACGACTCTGGTGTTATTTGCATAATTTTCGGTACCGGCTTTTTTGGCCAGACCGGCACCGGAGCTGCTTGCTTCTTCTTCCTCGTCATTTCCCCTTGGGTGCACGTTAGTGAACCCTAACGTAACATGTGCCGAGAGAAAACAGTAGCATGGAATTTTTATTCGTTCCCCAAGGGGATATATATATATATTATTCCCTCTGGTCTAAAATAAGTTATTTTCTCGCTTTTTTTTCTGAGGTCCAAAATCAGTGATTTTTACAGATTTCAAGAAGAAATTAATTATTTTTCCTACATTGCCCTTGGAGTAAATAATGTTGGAGTATGTGTTAGGAGTGTTTTGAAGAGATAGTAAAGGTTAATATGGTCAATTTCATTGCTAATTAATGTTAAAAAGTTAATTTCTTAATATGTGTGAAAACAACAAAAAAATCACTTATTTTTGACCGGAGGGAGTATTAAAAGGAGAGGAAAAAGCCCTCTACTAAAGCCAAGTGGGAGCCTAGAAAAAAGCCACATGGAATAAGTAGTTATAATTAATTATTTAGTTAATAATTAACGTTTTTGAATTTAAATATCTATAAAAAATAAAATAAATATGTCACGGCCCAAAATCTCTAAGGTCATGATGGCGCCGGACATCATTGTCAGGCAAGCCAATCATCTATTAATTGAAATAATTCCCGGTTTTAACAATTATGAAAAACATTTCCTTTCATTTTATTACATATTAACCAAATGAAATCTGTTAAGTAAAACAATGGTTTGAATATCATACTTTAGCAATTATATCCCAACACATCTCAGAACCCGGTGTCACAAGTACATGAGCAATTTCTAAGAATTTATACAATCATCACAAAGCCTGTCCGAAATAAAAATTGGACAAGGAAATTTAAAATGAAAATAAATACAATATGAGAGAGACTCTGTCAGCTGCGGATCGCCTCCGGATGATGCAGCTCGCCTAAGTTTCTAAATCCTCCACATTGCTATGAAATTACTTGTGCAATAAAATGCACATCAAGTGTAGCATGAGTACAAAAAGTGTACTCAGTAAGTCGCCCCCCTAACCTCAGAAAGGTAGTGACGAGAGGTCAAATTAGACACTTGCTAAAGGTCGATTTAGAATGTTCAAGTGTAACATTAAACATGATTATCATAAGCAATTTATTAAAATCAGGAATAAATATTAAAAACTTCGTTCCCATTTAACACTTTATATCTTGGTCATATTAATAACAATTAATCAACATGGGTGATTTAATCAAATAACAATTAAT
This sequence comes from Nicotiana knightiana, assembly GCA_005239525.1. Lineage (NCBI taxonomy): Eukaryota > Viridiplantae > Streptophyta > Magnoliopsida > Solanales > Solanaceae > Nicotiana > Nicotiana knightiana. The sequence goes on from ML389491.1 coordinate 65,862, forward strand.
CAACGGCAAGGAACAACTTCATCTAAAATCTTTTTGATAACTTTAAATCTCTGTCATTTCAATTGATAACTTAAAATTTCAGTCCAGTAATCAGGCAAAAATAATAGCAACTACGCAGTAAATATCATGCTCAAGCAATTCCGAGGGTCGAACAGCGCGGACCAACAATAATAAACTGTGCACTGCCGAGGGTTGAATGGCTCGAACCATAGATGCATCTATCTGCCACACTCCCGAATAGATCATGCGACGCGGTTATACATACAAATAATAAGGCTAGCCTGCTCGCGAATCATACCTGCGACTCATGTGCTCATATGTACACATATCCACATAATAAATCCGTATTTTTATCAAGAAAGCAGTTTTTCTCAGGAAAGTGGTAAAATTCTTCTTAAAGTAACATGTAATATGGCTTTTAAATCTTTATTTTGAAACTCATTTGCTAAGTTTAATGATACTCCATAATATAACCCTACGAGGTATACAATTATCCACGGAGGAATCAATTCTCTTGTTAGATGATTAAGAAAATGAACTCTAGTCTTCTTTAGATATTCACTTACGATTTCGATTATATTAGCAGTTTAGTATTACAGGCAGGATTACAGGTACAACACGTAAGGCGTGCTAGTGGGTCCTAGACTACCCGGACATGGCATAATAGTAGCTACGCACGGACTCCTGTCACCTTGTGCGTACATAGCCCCCGAAGATAATAGCATATACTTAATTAATTAACCTAGGGGGACAATCCCCCTCACAAAGTTAGAAAGGAGACTTATCTCGCTCCGAAATTCCATAACCATCCTCCAAGCCCTTCCGACGACTCCAACGGACGCATAACGCCCAAAAACTATCCAAACAACGACAAACCAATGAAAATATACTCTAACATTTGCAACAACTCCAAATTATATAATTTCCCAACCCCGCTTAGTGAAATGACCAAAATTCCCTCGGGCCCACGTGCCTGGAATCTGAAACTTCTCAAAGCTATATTCTACGCATGGACCTATTAGGTCAAATATACTAATTACTCTACATTCCATGCTCAAATTTGTGGCTAAAAATCCCAATTACCATTTTCTAGGTTTCTTCAATATTTTCCAAAAGTTTCCACAATTTCATGTCTAATCCATGCATATAATCTTGTATTAACTTGGAAAAATGAAGGAGTTACTTACCTTGACATTGCATGAAGAAATCCTCTCTTTGAAGCCTCCCAAGATCGTTCAAACCAAGGGAAAAATGAAGAAATGGCCAAAAATTTCTCGGTTTTAAAACATTCTGCTCATGTCATTTTTCGCACCTGTGATTGTCACGAACCAAAATACCTAAGGCCGTGATGGCGCCGGACACAAGGTCAGGCAAGCCAAAAAATTATTGAGATAACTTTCCAGTTTTTAACATTTTCGAAATCGTTACTTTCTCTTGCATCTCATAATCAAACAAATAAATTTTAGTAAACTTAAATATGACAGCACATCAATTTAATTTAATGAAGTAAATCCCAACACGTCCCCAGAATCCGGTGTCACAAGTACATGAGCAACTTCTATGAATTTTACAAATATTACAAAGACTGTCCGAAATACAACTGGACAAGGAAATTTAAAATGAAATAGATACAGTATGAAGGTGACTCTGTCAGCTGCGGATCGCCTCTGGAAGATGCAGCTCGCCTAAGTCTCCAAATCCTCCACTTGCCATGAAGTTACCTGTGCAATAAAATGCACAGCAAGTGCAACATGAGTACGAAAACAACGTGTACTCAGTAAGTCGCCCGCCTAACCTCAGAGAGGTAGTGACGAGGGGGCAAATTAGACTCTTACTAAGGTCCGACAATACAACATGCGACAGAATATGATGAAATACAATAGACATGAAGGACAGCGAGCAACAAGTACATAAAAATAACGGAATCCAGATAATAACTGAAAGAAACAGCATGGTACTAAAATCTCCTTTTAACAAATACCTGACACTCTAGTTACAAGTGACTCAGAACTCAAGTGACCATACACATACCAGGACAAGACAACTGGCCGGAGTCATAAAGGTGGTCATAGGGACTGGGGTCATAAATCAATCCCACGATCGCGAATCATACCTGCGACTCGCGTGCTGACTCGATATAATAATAATAAGCTATCCCACGGCCGCGCATCATACATGTGGCTCGCGTGCTGACTCGATATAATAATAAGTTATCCCACGATCGCGCATTATCCCTGCGACTCGTGTGCTGACTCGATAATAATAATAATAAGCTATCCCATGATCGCGCATCATCCCTACGACTCGTGTGCTGACTCGATAATAATAATAAGCTATACCACGGCCGTGCATCATACATGAGGCTCGCGTGCTGACTCGATATAATAATAATAAGCTATCCCACGGCCGCGCATCATACATGCGGCTCGCATGCTGACTCGATGTAATAATAATAAGCTATCCCACGGCCGCGCATCATACATGTGGCTCGCGTGCTGACTCGATATAAATATATTTTTAACAAAGTTTCCCTCGATCATGAATCATGCCTGCGACTCTAGTGCTGACACATTTCCACACGTTTAAATCCACTTTGATTAAGAACAATAGTTTTTCTCATGAAAAATAGTAAAAATCCGTATTCAAAGAAGCATGAAACATATGTTTCGAAATCATTTGTTTTTTTTGGAAATACTCATTTGTCAAATTTAATGATATTCCTCGATACGACCAAATCCAGGTACACATATATTTACAGCGAAAACAAATTCTCTTTAGAAGGATAACAGTATGAACTCCATCTTTCTTTTAAACATTTAATTATGTTTTCAGTCATATTAACAGTTCAATGATACAGGCAGGGTTACAGGTACACACATAAAGCATGCTAGTGGGTCCTAGACTACCCGGACATAAGCATATTATTAGCTATGCACGGAATCCCGTCACCTCGTGTACGTATCCCCCGAATATAATAACATATAATGAATTAATTAACCTATGGGGACGATTTCCCCTCACGAAGTTAGGAAGGAGACTTACCTCGTGACGAAACCACCCCACGGATCAAGGATGCGCCCGAATCTCCGAAATCTACCCTCGATTGCTCGCAACTAGCCAAATATAGTTTAGTAACATCAATGCATGCTCAAAGTAGGGAAATCATTCTAGTCTACCCAATTTTTCGACATTCTTGAGAAATTCTAAAAATCCAACCCCAGACCCACATGCTCGGGTTCCAAAAATTCTCGGAGGGATCACTCACCCGAAGCCTAAGGATCATAATTATATGATCTATACAAGAATTCATAGCCTTAAATCGATAATTTCTCAAAATTTTCTAAAATCCCAACTACTACCCAAAACAAAGATTTTTTTTTCTAGGAATTAGTAGAGAATTTTCTTGACAATTCATGAATTTAATTAGAAAAAGGAGTGGAATTACTTACCTCTTGGAGGAATTGTTGAAGGACTGTTTTCTCAAGCTTTAGGGCTAAACAATGGAGGTTAGGGGGTGAAATTATTTGTAGAAACCTGTGTTTTGGATATTAAATAGGTCTGTCTACAGGGATTCTCGCACTTGTGACTTTGGGACCGCAGGTGCGGTCCCGCACCTGCGAAGAAATGGCCGCACCTGCAGAGGTTGGGCCTGGGAGCTAGGGTCGCACCTGCAAGGGAAAGTCCGCACCTGCGGAGGATTTCCGCACCAACGGACTCGCACCAGTGGGCACAAGTCCGCACCTGCGGAAGTAGAGGGGTCCATGGGTTTTCCGCACCTGCGACTAGGCGACCGCAGGTGCGGTCACACCAGAATCAGGTGCACCAGCCTTGGATTTTGCTGGTTTTTGGTCCCGTGCGGGGTCTGGGAGGCCCCTGGGCCCACCCGAGCCCCTGACAAATTATACCAACAAGTCCCAAATCATATGACGGACTCGCTCGAGCTTACGGAACACTCAAAACATCGGTAAAACCCAAAATCACCCTCTTAACCCCTTCAATTTAACTTAAGAACTTTAAGAATTCTAGATTTCATTCCATTGCGCCGAACGGGTCTATACTACCCGGAATGACCTCAAATTTTGCACACAAGTCATATTCTAAATTACGGACCTTCTCCAACCTTCGGAATTGAAATCCGACCCCGATATCAAAAATTCAAACTCTCGGTCAAACTTCTCAAAAACCTTCAAATTTCTATCTTTAGCCAAATGACTTCAAAATGACCTCTGGACATCCGGATTCACTTCCGATCGCGCTCCCAACTCCAGAATCACCATACAAAGCTATTCCCAGACTCGAAATCCCAAAGGACATCAATATCATTGAAATGCGTTTCAAGCCAAACTTAGAAAATTTCTTCAAAAATACTGACTTCCACAATATACACCAAAACACTCTCGGGTTATCCAAATCCCGATACGGACATACGCCCAAGTCCAAAATCACCAAGAAAATCTGCTGGAACCTTCGGATCCTGATTCCGAGGTCGTTTACTCAAAATTCCAGTCTTACTAAATTTCTTCAACTTAAGTCTTCTAAAATGAGAATTTTCCTTTCAATTTAACTCTGAACCTCCTGAATTTCAACTCTGACCATACACACAAGTAACAATACCCAAAATGAAGTTGTTCGTGACTCCCAACTGCTGAACGACGCGCTGGATCTCAAAACGACCGGTCGGGTCATTATATTCTCCCCCACTTAAACTGACGTTCGTCCTCGAACGTATTAAGAACTGCTATGGAGTTACCTGAAATCGCTGTTTAACATCTCGAGCACCTTCCTGTGCTACCACAACACAATCGAGCATAATAGCTTGATCAAATCTGGAGATTTCTTCTTTATTCATATAATAAGCTCAGAATTCATTCAAACACTTGAAATTTCTCTAGCCAGGCCTAGTTTCAATATATATAAGCACTGCATCAACTAGAACATGATATTCCCGATCATAACTGCATACCCTTGCCGAATCGGCACCATGCACCACAGAACTCATCATCTGACCACAATGACGCTCCCTGAACCTTAATGGCCAAAATTCCACGAACCTGATGCTCCTAGTGCACCTCATAACAACTATACATACATCCTGCTATAATGCTGACGATACCACCATAACAGAGGAAATGTGCAGAAATTCATACTCAACCGCGGAGTTAACAAATCCTTGAATACCTCATCTTGACTAGAATTGTCACATTCCTTATGAACCTGGATGATGGTATTTGTTCTTTAATATACACTCCACATAACCTTATCGTATTGATCCCTGATCCGATAATCTCGTCTCACCCAGTATGAACTGCTCAGACAGTAAATAACCCCAAACATGGCTAACAACCTCACATGATACCACATCGCGCCAATAGGCCATGACTCGAACATGATATATAGAAACGACTCAGGACGGAACTATTCAGCTCACTCAACTAATATGAATTCTTACCAAAAAAAGTAAATAAAACACAAGAAAATAAATACATATTAACCCTTTTTATCATCGCACTATTGCGGCGTGCAACCCGATCCAAATAACATACCCGTGGTGGCGTGCCACCCGATCCCAAATAACATCACCGTGGCGGCATGCCACCCGATCCAAATAACATAAAACTCACGTAAGGAAATATATACAGAGCTGATTTCTCACTATTACAAATTATCGAATATTGATCACAAGCACGCTGAGTGCATAATACCATCCTGGGGAGACTGATAAAGCCGTAGGCTATGAAACTCAAGCACAGCTGAGGTGCGATATATATATATATATAGCTATCCTGCTCACATAACATCCCCACTACGCGGGAGCTCAACGCATAAGGAATCCTCAAGCCGTTTTCACAACTCGCACGACACAATCACCATAACACATAAATTCGACGAAGACGGAACAACACCCGATGTTCTAATATCTTTCCATGAAAAGAGCTCCACTGAAAGGAACATGCCTGTATCGCACGAAGCCCATAATCGTAAACAAATCCATCCACAAACATCGAGCCACCTTGCTCGCACCAAACTTAGTTATTTAGCTTTTACCTGGGTCCACATTAACCCTACCTTTTCTCATAATACACGAGAACAACTGTCATCACCGGGACTAACACCCCAAAATCCATAATCAACTGAACTGAACGCCCTCCAGGAATAAATTCTCAATTAATCAATATGGCACTTTTTCATACTTAGTCCAAATTTGAATTCCATCAAGTGACTACATATCACACTTAATACAATCTTTTCGCGGTCATGCTTCCACGACCTCCCACACAAGGCAACCAGTCTGCACATCCATGACACCGACCATGCTAAGAATGCAAAGCACATCAATAACCCATGACAGGGTATAAAGCCTCTTCCACCGAATATCGATCTCAAGCGACACTGAAGATAATACCAACTTATACTAAACTTTCGAATCACTCTGTCTTGCTCTTCCGAGCTCATGACATCCTTAT
>ML389492.1:9567-37923 GCA_005239525.1 Nicotiana knightiana
CCGAATAATATATATTGTAAACACGGGGTAACGCGTTGGATAGGAAAGGCAATCCAGGTCCGCTTGACCGAGATCATCCGGTTGGGCGTCGGTCTCGTTCCTAGTTTTTGGGGCGTGACATAGGGTTTGAATCTTTTTTCCTTTTCTTATTGATTCTATTGAACCTTTCCTTTCTGTGTTTGATTACTTTCCTTCTTTATGTTTTCCATGACTTTTACTTTAATACTTGCTTAAAAATTTTGAATAATTTTTCGTTCTGGTATTATTTGTGTTTCCGTTAATATTCGCTTAGATATTCTGAATAATTTTTGTTTTAATATTATTTTTGTTTCCTTTAATACTTTTCCGAATATTCTGAATAATTTTGTGTTTTCCTAATTTCTTTTCTCCCTTAACAATATAAACGATTTTACATTCCTTGTATTATGTGTTTCTGCCTTAAATATTTTGAATAATTTTAGGGTGCTTCCTTAATTTGTTAAATCCCTTAATTTGTGCCCTAATTACCTATAACTGATTCTGGAATATTTTCTTGCATATGACTGACTGGTTTCCATGTTTATTTGCTGATTTCTACCACTATATATACTCTTCCCCCCATTCCCTTTAGAGGACCCTTCGACTATTCTTTCTGAACTCACTATAGCTTACTATACCTAAAGTTATTATGTTTTTGCATTCTACATTCTAACTTTGGCCGGTTGGAAGCCAAGGCCATTATGTTATGAAATTTTGCTATATACTGTGGACTTCCATTATTTTGTGCATTTTTTCTTGCTAACTAGTGAATCACTTAACTTCTGCACTTTCATTCTTACATATCTCTGATTTGTACATGTGAATATTATTGAATCCATGATCCAATATGCATATGAGAAATATTTAGGCATTATCTTACTAGTTTTGTATGTCTCAGTCCCTATAATACTTGTTTGCTCCTAATGTTACTTGTTCTTTATGTATTTAAACCTCTTTAAAGTCTATCCAGTTAGTGTATCACCCTTGAATGCCTATGAACATGTTTATTCCCTTAACCTGAACCCCTTGTAGTGAATGTCTTATAGCGATGATTCTTACTACTAGTTGTAATCTATCTCTCTACTATTATGTCAACATGATCACTCGACCCCCACACCCCTCTGATGTTTGTTTGTAATATGGAATGAATGTCTCATCATGCTTGAATTGCTTCTTTGAAAATAAACCTTTGATGTAAACTGGGTCACCTTTGTTTCAATATTACTTGCTACTTGGCATGATTTTGCTGAGTATATGTGTCTTAACTTATGACTGTAAGTTCATCCTTTTTTTTCTAATATGATGCCCTCCCCTTTTCCATGATGTTGTTCTGGTTTTCTTGATAATAACATTAGAATATGTACTTAACCTAATTCAAGCATGCTGTAACTCACTATGTACCTATGACTTTGCCAAACTTGCAAACATGTTCTTTGCCTACTTTTTAGCATGTGACTGCTACTGTGCTAAGTGTAAAACCTGTTCTCTTTCAAGTTCTATGATGTATTTAAGTGTCTGCTTGTTGACCCAATTTGATCATGTCTGAACCCCCCAAACTCTTGTTTATCAGTTTTGGTCCTTTCCTTCTTGTCACTTAAACTCTTTTGAGTCCCACTCTTAGCCAATGCTGCCTAAGTTCTGTCTTTTGGCCTTCCTAGTGTGAGCACTGCTCATGGTTCATTTGAGACCCTCGTGAACTCTGACACACTAGGATTGGGTCCACTGATCCCTCCTATGAACTATCTCTGTTAACCACCCTAGTGTGAGCAATGCCCTGGGTTCTTGAAGCCCTTGGGAACTCTGACACACTAGGGCCTTGGTTCTATATGCTCCACCTTGTCTTGTACTCCCTAGGTGAATCACTCAACCCTTGGCTGTTCTATATCTATGAATATGTAACTTTGGGACTGTTGTGAACGAAGGCCTGGCCTGGCCAGGTGTACCCTTGGGCCTGCTGTAGGCTCCCTATAGTTATTCTCCTATGTAATTTGTTATATTCATTCTAGTTCTGTAATAACATTTTGGTGTATTAATGAAATTGGGAGAGGGAGTTTATCTTATACTTGCAATAAATTGGGTAGAAATCTTGCCTATAGATTCCATAATGTGCTATTGTATGACAACGCGTATTAGAAATCATGCCTATAGGTATCTTATTATGTTCAGTCATTATATATTGGCCATCCTGCCATTAGGTTCAATACTTGGTTCAATTGTGTTCTCTTTGTTAGAAACCATGCCTATAGGAAATTGTGTGATTCAATGTGCGTGCAAGATTCTGTTTACATGCTACCCTATTCACAAATTATAGAAATCATGTCTATAAGATCTAATATCGGATTAATTGTAGAAAGCATGCATATAGGTCAGAATCCGTTTAATTATCATCTTGCCCGAGTTTTCAGACACTGCATTATTGTCATCACTATAAAACCTACCTATAAGATCAAATAAGTGATTCTGAATATGCTTTTGTAACCTTAATTAATTAAAATCTGTCAATGTTAATCAGTTTGTTGTGCATTTGTTGTCAAAGTGCGGAGGTTAATTTGAGCCTTTACTTGTTTATATGTGAAAGTCCTAAATTGTTTTGTATGTCACTTAATATTTTCCCTTTTGAGCAACCTAAATTAAGGCACTACTTCTGTGCTTATACCACATATCTCATATCAAGGATGGATCCTTTCAAGTACATCTTCAAGAAGCCTATGCCTACAGGGAAGCTGGCAAAATGGCAGATATTGTTGAGCGAATTTGACATTGTTTATATAACTCAGAAGACAGTTAAGGGATAGTCGTTAGCGAATCATCTTGCAGAAAATCCCGTAGGAGGAGAATACGAACCAATAAAAACGTATTTTCTTGATGAAGAAGTGTCATTCGTAGGAGAGGACATTGCTGAAGCCTACAACAGGTGGAGAATGTTCTTCGATGGAGCTGCAAATTTCAAAGGAGTAGGTATCGGAGCCATTTTGGTGTCGGAAACCGGTCAACATTACCCGGTGTCTGCAAAACTCAGATTCCCATGCACCAATAATATGACGGAGTATGAAGCTTGCATATTAGGGCCTAATTTGGCTGTTGATATGAATGTCCAAGAATTGCTGGTGATCTATGATTCGGACCTGCTGGTACACCAGGTATAAGGAGAGTGGGCTATGAAGAACACCAAAATTCTACCATATCTGCATCACATACAAGATATGATGAAGAGATTCACAAAGATAGAGTTTAGAGATGTCCCCATAATCCATTCGCATATGCACTGGCCACCTTGTCCTCCATGATACAACACCCAGAGAAGAATTTCATCGATCCCATTCCGGTAAGAATCCATAATCAGCCAGCTTAATGTGCTCATGTTGAAGAAGAAACAGATGAAAATCCATGGTTTCACGATATCAAGAAATATTTGGCAAAAGGAGAATACCTAGAGCATGCAAATCATACTAAGAAACGCACACTCCGGAGATTGTCCAACTATTTATTCCAAAGCAGAGGAATTTTGTATAGAAGAACTCCATATCTAGGGCTATTACAGTGTGTTGACGCCAAGGAAGCCTCCAAACTACTTGAAGAGATACACGCTGGAACCTGCGGCCCATATATGAATGGTTTCATCCTAGCAAAGAAGATACTTAGAGCCGTATACTTTTGGATGACCATGGAACCAGACTGCATCCAATATGTCCATAAATGTCATCAATGCCAGATACACGAAGATATGATACGGGTACCTCCAAATGAACTCAATGCGACGAGTGCACCTTGGCCTTTTGCCTCCTAGGGAATAGATATCATTGGACCAATCAAGCCGGCCGGTTCAAACGGGCACAGGTTCATTCTAGTGTCCATAGACTACTTCACGAAATGGGTTGAAGTTGCATCTTACAAAGCAGTAACCAAGAAAGTCATCGCAGATTTCATCAGAGACTGTATTGTTTGTCGATTCGGGGTTCTGGAATCCATAATCAACGACAATGCCGTCAATATCAACAGTGACCTAATGAAAGCTATGTGCGAAACCTTCAAAATCAAGCATAAAAACTCCACAACATACCGATCCCAAATGAATGGATCCATGGAGGCCGCCAAAAGAACATTAAGAAGATACTAAGGAAGATGGTAGAGAATCACAAGCAGTGGCACGAGAAGTTACCATTTGCCTTATTGGGATACCGTACCACAGTCCACACATCAACCGGGGCAACTCCTTACCTATTGGTCTACGGTACTGAAGTCGTCATACTCGCCGAGGTAGAAATTCCTTCCTTGAGAATTATACAGGAAGCTGAACCCAGTGATGTAGAGTGGATAAAGAGCCGCTATGAACAATTAACTCTCATGGACGGGAAAATAATGAATGCAGTATGTCATGGTCAACTTTATCAGAAAAGAATGTCCAGAGTTTTCAATAAAAATGTCAAACCTAGACAGTTCGCACCAGGGCAGCTGGTGCCGAAACGAATCTTTCCACATCAGGATGAAGCCAAAGGAAAATTCTCAGCCAACTGGCAAGGATTCTACATGGTTCATAGAGTACTAACAGGAGGATCACTTATAATCTCAGAATTGGATGGAGAGATTTGGCCAAAGCCTATCAACTCAGATGCAGTCAAAAGATATTATGTTTAAGCTTCTTACATTTCTTCATATGATGTAACTTAACTATGCTTGACTAGATTGCCGTTTAAGAGGGGATACTTGGCAGCCTTGTGGGTTAAATCACAATTCAATAAAATTTGTATTTTCCCCATAATCAGAAACTGGGGTAGAATTTTGAGGAGGACCCTCAAAATTCCGGAGCAAGTTCAGCCAACGGCACCATATGTGGAACATCTAGAAATCCGTCTGAATAACTGGGGCAGAATTTTGAGGAGGACCCTCAAAATTCTATGGCAATAAGGTCAAAATGTTCTGATAGTCTCACGGTTACAGGTTCATCTAATTGCATACTACTATGCTTTAAATAACCATGCACGCATATTTTTCGGAAACCTTATTTTCAGCCAAATACTACCCCGTAACTCGAGCGGAATTTCAATGCAAGGCAAATAGCAAAGCAAGCAGGCGAAGGAACAAACCAACCTTCCCCGCAAAACTCACGATTTTTCTTTGGATGCAGGAACAGGGAATATTCGCAAATACGCAAGCACACCAGAATCACTATCTTCGTAACAACAAAGCTACCGAACTCAAACATATCTCCAGCTAAGAAATACTTGCTATCACTTATTATCTATTAATTGCATGAGACTAAGAATTGGCTTCGACCTTGCATTAGGCTAAGCTCTGCCTCCTTAATTGCATAAGGATAAGCTCTGCATTCCCATTGGATGAGACTAAGCATTGTCTCCGATCTTGCATGAGGCTAAGTTGTGCCTACTTAATTGCATAAGGCTAAACTCTTCCTTCCCATTGCATGAGACTAAGCATTGTCTCCAATCTTGCATGACGCTAAGCTCTTCCTCCTTAATTGCATAAGGATAAGCTCTGCCTTCCCATTTCATGAAACTAAGCATTGTGTCCTATCTTGCATGAGGCTAAGCCCTGCCTCCTTAATTGCATAGGCTAAGCTCTCCCTTCCCATTGCATGAGACTAAGCATTGTCTCCGATCTTGCATGAGGCTAAGCCATGCCTCTTTAATTGCATGAGGCTAAGCTCTGCCTTCTCATTGCATGAGACTAAGCCCAGTCTCCATTCTTTCATGAGGCTAAGCTTTGTCTCCTAAGTTGCATAAGGCTAAGCTCTGCCTTCTCATTGCATGAGACTAAGCATTGTCTCTCCTTGCATAACCACAAATATTGCGCTGTTCAAAACCTTGCATTATTCTCTTCTCTCAGGTCTAAGATCTACCCCCAATTCTACACAAGACTAAGCTCTGTCTTGTTTCATCTCAAGCATCATGTTTTTGCATCTCATGGGCTGATACATAGCCAAATTTTCTTAAGGCCTCATAGTCCGAAGGCATCATCTCCATAGCAGGAAGACAGCATGCCATAGCCTGAGGATCTCTCAATATTGCACATCATTATTCAAAGGCATCATGGTTCAAAGACATCATCTTCATAGCCCGAGAAGATCATTTCATCGCCTGCGAATTCCTCTATCTCACAATTCATGGCCCGGGACGTCATGGTCTAAGGACATCATCCTCACCGTCCAAAGACGATCTCCATGGTCCAGAAGGAATTTGCATCATGTTTAAATTTATGAAATAATCTATATGTATTTGCGTACATTGTATTTGAAGTTTGCGGGTGATCCAAGAAGTAACTGTTCTCCTAACGGGAGCAATCTTCGCTCCTATTTCCATTCAACGTTCATATCCTTCAATTATTTCAAACGTAACCGATCACCGTCTGCTACCCATTCCCATCCGATAATCAGTCAAATATCCACAACCGTTCTTAGATACATCCATTCCTAGTACCGATATTGTCCTATCTAGAATATCTTCTCCATTCCTACAATAACTCCATCGGTTTGTTCCACCGTTTGATCCAGAACTACACATGGCCTGATTCCTGTAAACTAGAGATATGTAGGCAGCTCAGAAACCAGGGTCCGACCTATATTTTTTCAAATCACTTCATTCGGTCAAAACCAGTCATCATTTTCTTTACCCAACAACTCTTTCATCATTTCCGGGTAAAGAGTGGCAGCTGTTGATACCCAATTTTTCCTTCATATTTTTCAAACATATATATATATATATATATATATATATACTTTCAAAATAGTGCATATGCATCATCGTTTAATTTAAAAGCGTACACAAGTATTTTTCATAATTTTTCATGATTTTTAAAGACATTAAATCAATTTATTTTCTGCATTTTATTATATAAATATCCAATAAGTACTCTACAAATTATTTTTATGATGATTTAATCATCTAAACTTATCATTTATACCAATATATGGTTTTAAATATTTTCAGTGCATTTATCATAATTACATTTGTATTTTTCAGAGCTAAATTGCACATTTTGCAATAATAGCCCATATGCATATATAATTACATTATTTATATAGAAAATGACTTTTTATATTTTTATAATGTTATGTAATCATTTTCATGCACAAGTTATATTTTTTTATTTATTAATTGTTTTTATAAATTATTTATTCTTAAATAGTGGGTATTTAAAATCTAGCCCTAAAATCCCCTATTTTCGAATTTAACCCAACACCCTTACACCAGCCCAATACCCTTGGCCCAAAACCCATTAAGCCAGTCCACATACCAATTTTAATACCCGACCCAGGACCCTTTAAATCATGACTGTTGATCTCTAAGATCAACGGTCCATGTTACACCCGTCTCTTTAACTATACCAAACCCCTAACCCTAATCATTCTATACCCCCCCCCCTCGCCACCCTAGAACTCTCTCGTCTCTCATCTTTCATGAACCCTACCCACCGTTCTATCAAACCCTCCCAAATTCGACCTCAAAATGGAATCCACCATGCATTCCCTTACCTTATTTTCCTCTCCTCACCACTGGCCACTCGTCTATGATCTTATTTAGTTGCTTGCCTAACATGGTAAGCAAATCTTGACAAAATAGAACCAAATCGGTTCGCACCTCTGATTTCTGTGGTTATTCCGTCTATGTTCATCATTGATTCTTTATGAGTAACGAGCATGTTCATATCTTTTGGTGATTCTTACTTACCCCAAAATAGGGTTTTCAAACCCTTTCAATCAGACTTAAATAGGTTCAATTTTTTTTATTTTTTAACATTATTCTGTGTCTATTCATCCCATCTTGTGTGATTTGTTTTTTACCTTATTTTGTATTTTCCACTGATTTCATACTTTCTCTAAAACTAGGGTTTGAATCTTTTTTCCTTTTCTTACTGATTCTAGTGAACATTTCCCTTCTGTGTTTGATTACTTCCCTTCTTTATGTTTTTCCTTAATTTTACTTTAATACTTGCTTAAATATTCTAAATAATTTTTTGTTTTGGTATTATTTGTGTTTCTTTTAATATTCGCTTAGATATTCTGAATAATTTTCGTTTTGGTATTATTTGTGTTTCCTTTAATAACTGCTTAAATATTCTGAATAATTTTTTATTTTAATATTATTTGTGTTTCCTTAAATACTTGCCCGAGTATTCTGAATAATTTTGTGTTTCCCTAATTTTTGTCTACTTAAGATTATAAACGATTTTACATTCCTTGTATTATGTGTTTCTGCCTTAAATATTTCGAATAATTTTTGGGTGCTTCCTTAATTTGTTGAATCCCTTGATTTGTGCCCTAATTACCTATAACTGATTCTGAAATAATTTCTTGCATATGACTAACTGGTTTCCATGTTTGTGTGCTGATTTCTACCACTATATATACCCTTCCCCCCATTCCCTTTAGAGGATCGTTCGACTATTCTTTCTGAACTCACAATAGCTTACTAGACCTAAAGTTATTATGTTTTTGCATTCTACATTCTAACTTTGGCCGGCTGGAAGCCAAGGTCATTCAGTTCTGAAATTTTTCTATATACTGTGGACTTCCATTTTTGTGTGCATTTTTTCTCGCTAACTGGTAAGTCAGTTACTTCTGCACTTTCATTCTTACATACGCCTGATTTTGTACATGTTAATATTACTGAATCCATGATCCAATATGCATATGAGAGATGTTTAGGCATTACTTTACTAGTTTTGTATGTCTTAGTCCCTCTAATACTTGTTTGCTCCTAATGTTACTTGTTCTGAAGTTATTTAAACCTCTTTAAAGTCTATCCAGTTAGTGTATCACCCTTGAATGCCTATGAACATGTTTATTCCCTTACACTGAACCCCTTATAGTGAATGTCTTACAGCTAGTTGTAATCTGCCTCTCTGCTATTATGTCAACATGATCACTCGACCCCCACACCCCTCTGATGTTTGTTTGTAATATGGATTGAATGTCTCATCATGCTTGAATTGCTTCTTTGAAAATAAACCTTTGATGTAAACTGGGTCACCTTTGTTTCAATATTACCTGCTACTTGGCATGATTTTGCTGAGTATATGTGTCTTAACTTATGACTGTAAGTTCACCCTTTTTTGCTAATATGATGCCCTCCCCTTTTCCATGATGTTGTTCTGGTTTTCTTGATAATAACATTAGAATATGTACTTAACCTAATACAAGCATGTTGTAACTCACTATGTACCTATGACTTTGCCAAACTTGCAAACATGTTCTTTGCCTACTTTTTAGCATGTGACTGCTACTGTGCTAAGTGTGTAACCTGTTATTTTAGTGTCTGCTTGTTGACTTAATTTGACCATGTATGAACCCCCCAAACTCTTTTTTATCAGTTTTGGTTCTTTCATCCGTTGTCACTTAAACTATTTTGAGTCCTACTCTTAGCCAATACTGCCTAAGCTCTATCCTTTGGCCTCCCTAGTGTGAACACTGCTCAGGTTCATTTGAGACCCTCGTGAATTCTGACACACTAGGATTGGGTCTAGTGATCCCTCTTCTGAACTATCTCTGTTAAGCACCCTAGTATGAGCACTGCCCTGGGTTCTTGAAGCCCTTGTAAACCCTGAAATACTAGGGCCTTCGTTCTATATGCTCCACCTTGTCTTGTACTCCATGGGTGAATCACTCAACCCTTGGTTGTTCTATATCTATGAATATGTAACTTTGGGACTATTGTGAACGAAGACCTGGCCTGGCAAGGTGTATCCTTGGGCATGTTGTAGGCACCCTATAGTTATTCTCCTCTGTAATTTGTTATATTCATTATGGGTCTGTAATAATTATTGTAACAGCATTTTGGGGTATTAGTGAAATTGGGAGAGGCATTTTTATCTTATACTTGCAACAAATTGGGTAGAAATCCTGCTTATAGGTTCCATAATGTGTTATTGTATGTCAAGGTGTGCTAGAAATAATTCCTATAGGTATCTTATTACGTTCAGTCATTATATGTTAACCATCCTGCCCTTAGTTTCAATACTTGGTTCAATTGTGTTCTGTTTGTTAGAACCATGCCTATAGGAAATTGTGTGTTTGAATGTGCGTGCAAGATTCTGTTTACATGCTGCCCTATTCACAAATTATAGAAATTATGTCTATAGGAAGATGTTACACATCGCATCAGAGCGGGGTGGATGAAGTGGAGGCTCGCATCCGGTGTTCTATGTGATAGGAATGTGCCATTAAGACTTAAGGGTAAGTTTTATCTAGTGGTGGTTCGACCCGCTATGTTGTATGGGGCTGAGTGTTGGCAAGTCAAGAACTCCCATATGCAAAAGATGAGAGTAGCAGAGATGAGGATATTGAGATGGATGTGTGGTTGTATCGGGCGAGATAGGATTAAGAATGAAGCTATCCAAGAGAGCGTGAGAGTAGCCTTCGTGGAGGACAAGATGCGGGAGTTGCGACTGAGATGGTTCGGACATGTTAGGACAAGAAGCATTGATGCCTCTGTCAGGAGATGTGAGAGGTTGGCCATCAAGAGTTTGAGAAAGGGTTGAGGTAGGCCTAAGAAGTATTAGGGAGAAGTGATTAGGAAGGACATGGCGCTGCTTCAGCTCACTGAGGACATGACACTTGATAGGAGGGTGTGGAGGTCGAGGATTAAGGTAGAAGATTAGTAGGTAGTTTATAGTGTTCACCGATAGGCTTAGTAGCATGCATTTCCCTTCATATTCTTAGATTTTTATTACGGTATACGGTTTTGTTGGCCTCAGGTATTGTATTCCCTGTTGCTATTATTGGATACTATTTATCCTTTATTACGGTATGTGATTTTTATTGGTATTGTATTAGGATATGTGATTTTTTTGACGGTATGTGATTTTTATTACGGTATTTTTTTTTTCTCTTCCATATTTCTTCCTTCATTGCTTCCCTATTCTTCTTCTTTCCGTTCCTGAGCCGAGGTCTATTAGAAACAGCCTCTCTACCTGCATTAGGTAGGGGTAAGGTCTGCGTACAGACTACCCTCCCCAGACCCCACATGTTGGGATCAAATTGGGTTTTTTGTTGTTGTTGTTGTCTATAGGATCTAAAATTGGATTAATTGTTGAAAGCAAGTCTATAGGTCTGAATCCGTTTAATTAACATCTTGCCCGAGTTTTCAGACACTACGTTATTGTCATCACTAGAAAACCTACCTACATGATCAAATAAGTGATTCTGAATATACTTTTGTGATTACCACTGTTTATTATCGTGTAAGACACCTAGATATCATGCATATATGTTTAATCCCTTTGTGCTTAAAATCAGTAGGCAAACCATGTAGGTTTTGGAAAGTGCATTAAGGAAATGACTTTTGTGTATAACTATTAGCCCATTAACTCAGTATCACATAGAGATCTTGCCTATAGGATTTTGCAACCTTAATTAATTAAAATCTGTTAATGTTAATCAGTTTGGCGTGCATTTGTTGTCTAAGTGCGAAGGTTAACTTGAGCCCTTACTTGTTTATATGTGAAAGTCCTAAATTGTTTTGTAGGCCGATTAGTATTTTCCCTTTTGAGTAACCTAAGTTAAAGTCTAGGACCACCCTAAAATAGAGGTCCAAATACCTCTTGGACCATAGGCATGAGATGGGCAGTGCACACATAAAGTACGATTTAGAATTGACTAGTGCGCTTTAGGTAAACAACTTAAAGATAGTAATCGGGTAGCAGGAGATGATAGTCTCTGCCCGCTGAATAATATGAGTAATACCCCATCTTGAGGGAGTTACGGAATATTATTTATATTGCACGGGGTGATCCATTAGGTTAAAAAACTTAGGACCCCCCACCTTTGTTTAAAGTCAATCGTTTATTTTCCCAAATTGCTTCCCATCTCTTAGACTAATTCATAAAATTCGGTATCGGTAGGGACCCGCCGTTGTGGACCTCGAGGAGTGCCTAACACCTTCTCCTCAAGGTAATTTGAGCCCTTACCCGATCTTTGGTGATTCAACTAGTTAATACAGAGTTATTTGCAAACAGGTGCCCTAACGCACCTCAATCTGTTAGTTGGCGACTCTCTCTTTTAGTACCTTCCTTAAAAGAGTTATCACATGTCAAAACCCAATTTTGCGAGAAAAGGGACGCGACAGCATGGCGACTCTGCTGGGAATATCCTTAGGCTCTTATCATAATGAACTTGGTCTATATGAATTAGTCTCTATTGATAAGCGTGTCTTTTTTGCTGATACTTGAAACATCTCGCTCCTATTCTCCCTTTTATTTCTACATGCACACTCAAGATCACGTACCGCATCTAGGGCACCTACAAGAGCAGCATTTGAGGAGTCGTCAGTAGTTCCAGTTGGGAGACAGGTACTGGCGGTGCCTGCTCTTACCCATGGACTTCAGGAAACTTTAGCACAATTCTTGAGTATGTTTGGTACATTGACTCGGGCGGGATTGATTTCAGGTGTACCAGCTACTTCACAGACCAGGGGAGGAGCTCAAACTCTTGTCGCCTATACTCCATAGCAGCGTGTTCATGTTGGTCAGGTTCCAGGTGTCATGGTGACACAGCATGTGGTCCTAGTTCAGCCTGTGGTTAGGGCATCAACATCGGATAAAGAACAACTTATACTTGAGAGGTACAAGAAGTACCACCATCCTGCCTTTCGTGGATTAGTGACAGATGATGCCCAGGATTTCCTGGAGGAATGTCACTGCATTCTTCGTACTATCGGTATTTTGGAGACAAGCAGGGTTGCTTTTGTTACGTTTCAGCTCAGGGGAGCGACTTATCAGTGATGGTGGGCATATGAGTTGGGTAGCCTGGCCGAGTCAGCTTTACTTACGTGGGTCTAGTTTTCAGAGATTTTCCTGAGAGAGTTTGTACCTCAGTCCCTTCGATATGCATGGTGAGCGGAGTTTGAGCAGCTACGTCAGCACACTATGTCAGTTTTGGAATATGCCGTGAGATTCAATGAGTTGGCAAGGCATGCACCTTCTTTTGTCGCTACAGTCAGAGAGCGTGTCTATAGATTCATTGAGGGACTCTGGCATGATATTCGGTTCATCATGGCTCGTGAGTTAGATTTAGATGTTTCGTTTCAGCAGGTGGTAGGGATCGCTCGCCAAGTAGAGGGAATGTTGGATTAGGAGAGAGAGGACAGGCGGGGCTGTGAGAGAGAGGACAGGCAAGGTCAGGAGAGAGGGCAAATGGAGGCGAGGAGGACTTGTAGGCTAGAGGGATCTACTGGTCCTTAGTTTGGAGGTAGGGTACGACATGGTAGAGGTTTTGTGGGTCAGCCAGTTCAGTTTGCACTTCGGGCTTTGCATAGTGTTTCAAGTGCTCACAGGTCTCAGGGTACCTGTACTACACAGTTTCCACAACCACATCAGCAGAGAGGTTGCTTTGAGTGTCGAGATACCAGAAACATGGTGAGATATTGTCCCAGACTCCGGATAGATGTATCAAAGTAGGGTATTTGGGCGAGTAGAGGACGCCCAAGAGGGGGAGACCCGGCCCGCTGATATGTTTTCTATAGTAGGCTGGAGGTTGTTGAGCTAGATGATATCATACATGCATGATTTTGATTCGTTACATAGGGGATCCATTCATATTTTGTTTCGGTTCTGCTTAACAGGACGAGTTCCCTTATTTGTTTCTTCATTTATGGGTGAGTTTCATGATCTGCACTATGTTTATGTGTTTGCCCCTGTTGGAAGATTCTATGAGTGGTAGCCCATGCCTATCATTTGTTTTTATTCATCATTGAGAGTGGTGAGATTAGAACTGATTCCCTGTTATCCATTATGGTAGGTTTTGATGTGATTCTTGTGTAATTTTTGTTATGATTTGTGAATTTGTACTCTACCGGGGTGTGAGTTCAGTAAGTCTTGTGATTTTATTGGCAGAACTGAGTTAGTGAAAGATTTCAATTCATGTGATCTATATTCGACCTGTGATTTAGAGTTGAGGGTGAGACCCTCACGATTTCATATGATTTGATATGTCTGAGTCGGGTTGCGTGCCGCGGTAGAGAGTTATACTCTTATTGTTTTACTTGATCCATATGTTCCTTAATTGAAATTGTTATCTCTTCCATTGCCATGTTATCTTTCCCTAAATACTTATATTTCGTCGAAGTAGTAGTTATCCCGTTTGTAAATGTCCACCCTTAATTGAGGTTATGGTTATCTTCTCGGGGCCTACATTTATATGAATAGGTTGTAACTCTTCCGTAATTGTCCAAACCTAAAAGAAGCTTAAATACCTTATGCCTTACTGGACTTTCCCTTATTCGGAATTATTTGATTCGTGTTAGTTTCTTGTTGTAGAACCGTACATTGTGGGACTATTGTTACATATTGTGTTCTTCGCTATTGAGTTGTTCTTATTACGCCAAGTATTCCTTATTATGGTTATTCCTTATGAACTAGTTCTAATATTTCTTGTGATCAAAGGTTATGGAGTTGATTTACTTACTGTACTTTGTGTTGTTGTCAATGTTGTTGTTGTACTTGTTGTGGTGATGCACGAGGTTTCTGCCGTGCAGTTGTGGCTATTATGATGCACGAGGTTTCTATCATATGGTTGTTGATATGGGGTTGAATGAGGTTTCTGCCATGCTGTTGTTACTGTTGATAGTTGCACATGCGGCATGACAAGGCGGGATCTATATATGTGGGTTACACATGTGAGACAAGGGGGAAACATTGTTATGCGCGTGTGGTGAGACAAGGCGGGCACTTACTTTACTATTGTACATGTGGCGAGACAAGGTGGATTGCGTATGGAATTGATTTATGACGACTTGTGATGGCCTGGGGACATTCTTATTGTTGATATTTGTGTAGTGGTATGCTTACCTAAGTTAGCCTTATCTTGTGAAAGTTGTGAGAAAATATTCTACGTGATGTCCGTTCCTTTTTCTTATGCTTACTAGCTGGTTTAAACTTTGTTAGGACACTTGCACAAGCATATACGTAGTTAAGCACCCTTATCGTATTAAGGGGCTTCCTTGTTATTGTTGAGTATAGATACCCTTGTTTACTTGCCTTCTATGTGAGAATGGCTCTATTTTGCGCTTGAGTTATTAGTGCGGTTATGATGTGTAATGTGGGCACATGATGCCAAGTGTTAGGGTTCAGGTATTAAGACCCGTGAGTTATGATTAGCCCGAGGTTCGATACCTCGTGGAATTTATTGACTAAAACCTAATGTAAAAATAGTCGTTGTTGTTGAGTTATTACTTGTCCTTTCTGTATCTGTGATTTCAAATTTTTGATGTGTTTCCCTTCATCCTTCTTTGTCATCATATTGGTATTCTGCTGATACTTGTTGTCTTCCTTTCTTATTGCAAATATGGTATTGTTAGCCATATCACGTAGTCTTCATGTGGTATCATACTCTGTTGTTCCTATACTCATATTTGTTCAGGTTGTTTAGTCCAGTAGGTGCCTTGACTATTCCTCGTCACTACTCCACTGAGGTTAGTCTTGATATTTGCTAGGTACCTCTATATTGTACTCATACTACACTTCTGCACATTTTTGTGCACATCCAGGTATTGCGAATTCAGTTGATCAATAGCTAGCAGCGCGAATTGTTGCTGTGGAGACGCAAGGTAAAACCTGCAGCTGCATTCGCAAGCTTCGGAGTCACCGTCCTATTTTTGTATTCATGCTCTTTTTACTTATTTCCAAAAAAACAGTCGCATTTAGAAGTTGTAGTAAACACTATAGAACTTATGACTTGTACTACCAGTTTTGGAGAAATTGTAAATTGTATATAGAATTTAATTTCAGAAATTATTAGATGTTATTTATTATTGTTGTTATTTCGTAAATGTTAGGCTTACCTAGTCCTTAAGACTAGGTGCAATCACGATACACAATGGAGGGGAAATTGGGTCGTGGGAAGTTGGTATCAGAGTTCTAGGTTCATACATTACGAGTCATAAGCGAGTGTAGTAGAGTCTTGTGGATCAATACGGAGACGACTGTACTTATCTTCGACATATGGCAAAACTATTAGGACAATTTCACTTCCTTCATTCCTATCGTGCGAGTTCATTGATCCCAAAGTTTGAACTTTTGTCATTCCATTCTCTCATAGATGGAGAGGACACGAGTTTCCGTCCATGATGATGTTATCTCCGAAGCAGATGTGGTTAGGGGCTGAAGCAGAGGCCGATGAGGAGCACGTAACGCAGCTAGGGCACCTACCAGAGCAGCAGTTGAGGAGTCGCTAGTAGTTCCTATTGGGAGGCAAGTACCGGATGCGCCTGTTGTTACCCTCGCACTTCAGGAGACCTTAGCACAGTTCCTGGGTATGTTTGGTACATTGACTAAGGCGGGATTGATTCCGGGTGCACCAGCTACTTCACATACCGGGGGAGGAGCTCAGACTCCCGCCACCCACACTTCAGAGCGGGGATTTCATGTTGGTCAGGTTCCAAGGGTCATAACAACAGAGCTTTAGGTCCTAGTTACGCCCGTGGTTAGGGCAGCAGCATCTGAGGAAGAACAACTTAGACTTGAGAGGTACAAGAAGTACCACCCTCCTACCTTCTAGAGATTGGCGACAAATGATGCCCAGGTTTTCTTTGAGGAGTGTCACCGCATTATTCGTATTATGGGTATTGTGGAGACGAGCAGGGTTGATTGTTATGTTTTAGCTCAGGTGTGCGACATATCAGTTTTGGCGGGCATATGAGTTGGGTAGCCCGGTCTAGTCAGCTTCACTAATGTGGGTCCAGTTTTCAAAGATGTTCCTGAGGGAGTTTGTACCTCAGTCCCTTCGAGATGCATGGTGAGCGGAGTTTTAGAAACTGCGTCAACGCACTATGTTAGTGTCACAGTATGCCGTGAGATTCAGTGATTTGGCCAGGCATGCACCTGCTTTGTTCGCTACAGTTAGAGAGCATGTTCATAAATTCATTGAGGGACTCAGGCATAATATTTGGTTCAGCATGGCTCGGGAGTTAGAGTCAGTTGTTTTGTTTCAGCAGGTAGCAGGGACCGCTTCCCCAGTAGAGGGCATGTGGGATCAAGAGAGATCGGATAGGTGGGGCTGTGAGAAAGAGGGCATGCGAGGTCAGGAGAGAGAGGATAAGGAGGCAAAGAGGCCTCGTATGCTGGAGGGATCTACTGGTCCTTATTTTGGAGGTAGGGTATGGCATGGTAGAGGTTTTGTGGGTCAACCAGTTCAATTTGCACTTCAGGCTTCGCACAATGTTTCAGGTGCTCAAAGGTCTCAAGGTAACCGTACTGCACAGTTTCCACAGCCACGTCATAAGAGAGGTTGCTTTGAGTGTCGAGATACCAGCCACATGGTGAGAGATTGTCCCAGACTCCGGACAGATGTGTCACAACAGGGTATTCAGGAGAGTAGAGGACGCCCAAGAGGGGGAGGCCTGACCTGTTGATGTGTTTTCTATAGTAGGCTGGAGGCCGTTGCACCAGATGATGTCATACAAGTATGATTTTGATTCATTATAGAGGGACCCATTCTTATTTTGTTTCGGTTCTGATTATAGGGACGAGTTCCCTTATATGTAGCTTCATTTATGGATGAGTTTCATGATTTGAACTCTGTTTATGTGTTTTCCCCTGTTGGGAGATTCTATGAGTGGTAGCCCGTGCCTATCGTTTGCTTTTATTCATCATTGAGAGTGGTGAGAATAGAAGTGAGTCCCTATTGTCCATTATGGTAAGTGTTGAGGTGATTCCTGAGTATTTTTTGCTACGATTTGTTAATTTGTAATCTACTGTGGTGCGAGTTCAGTAAGTGTTGTGATTTATAGGCAAAATTGAGTTAGTATAAGGTTTCAATTGATGTGATGTATATTCTTCCTGTGATTTAGAGTTGAGGGTGAGACCCTCGCAATTTCATATGATTTGATATGTTTGAGTCGGGTCGTGTGCACGATGGAGAGTTATACCAGGCTGAGATCCTTATGATTGTTCATGTACTTTGATTTTCCTATTTAAATTGATTTGTACTATGGTACTGCTAGAGAGTTGTGCCTGTTGGGCTTGTTTGATGTTTCTCTTATGTGTTTCTCTTTACATATTCAGTCATTTTCGTTATGTGCTTCTGAGTTTTAGCTTGCGGGATGTGTGCCCGGTGGTGTTAATTGCAACTTGTTGATTCGGGTGTATAGTTATGAGGTCTTCGTGGTTCTTGCATCATCGTCAGTGTTGTGAAGGTTTGAAAAGGGTCCCTATCGGATATGAGGCTAATTGCCGGTGCTGGTTTTGATTACGGATGACTATTGTGATCAGAAATGTTATTAAGGGCCTATGAGTAGTGTGTGATGTTGTGTGGTCGTACCTTGTAGGTATAGGCATGAGTTGTTGCAGCTGGTTTATATTGATACCGGATATGAATTTAGAATCGGGTCTTTTGGAAATGAATGAAAGGTGAGAATTTTGGCCATAAGGCTTATCAGTGTTGGTAGAAAGGCCAAATCACAGTTGAGATGGTGCCGTTAGGCTTATGTGGATTGGGGTGTCATGGGATCACCCCCAGGTGTATGTTTGAGGTGTGCATTTAGTGATTTGTAGACTTCGAGGCGATTCCTGGCACGTTTGAGGACGAATGTTTTTTAAAGAGGGGAGAATGTAACGACCTGTCCGATCGTTTTGAAAATTCAAGCTCTTTTTGCCGGCATAAGTTATTGAACAACTTTGAATTGTCAATTTGAACTTAGATGTGCGTCTGTATTAGGATTTGGAGGTCTGTAGGGTGATTTGAAGCATTTCGGCGAAAGTTGGAAACAGTTGAAGTTTGGAAGGTGGAAAGGTTTGACCAATAGTTGACTTTGGTGATAACGGATCGGAATACGATTCCGAGAGTTGGAACATCTCTGTTATGTCATTTTGGACTTGCCTGCAAAATTTGACGTTATTCCGGGTTGGTTAGATTGGTTTTAGCATGAGTTTTAGAAGTTGGAAGATTTGGAAGTTTATAAGTTTGATTTATGGTACAATTTGTATTTTCGGCATTGTTTGATGTGATTTGAGACCCCGAGTGAGTCTTTTTTAGCTTATAGAACTTGTTTGTGTGTTTAGAGGGGGTTCCGGAGGCGTCGGGTGTGTTCCGGTTGGGCTACAAGTCATTTTCCTCCTATTTTGAACTGTTGTTTTTATTTTCTAGTGTTCTTCGCGATCGCGAAGCGCCTTTCGCGTTTACGAAGTGTTACTGCTGACCAACTCATAATTCTTCTTCGCGTTCGCGTTCAACCTCTGGCATTCATGAAGGTATGACATTCCTTCATTGCATTGGCGTTCAGTCACCGCGTTCCCGAAGCACTTCCTGGTAGCCTCACATTCCTTCTTCGCGTTCGCATAGGTTCTCATTCCTTCTTCTTCGCATTCGAGGCGCCTCACTCGCATTCGCAAAGGCTTTTTCTGTACAGCCTTATTTTCCTTCTTCGCGAACGTGAGCCTTTCTCCGCGTTCGCGATGCTTTCAGAACTGGGCAGAATATAAGATTTCCAAATCGAGGGTTAGGCCAGTTTATCATATTTTGACTTGTAGAGCTCGTTTTTGAGAGATTCTTTGTGGTTTTTCCAAGAAAATCGAATGAGTAAGTGTTCTTTACCTAGAGCTTAATATATTCCATGATTTTATCTTTATTTTTATCATTTAAATTGTGTTTTCAGTCGAGAAAAATGGTGATTTTTGAAGAAAGTTCTCAAAATGAAAAATCATGATTTGAGGGACGAAATGGTATTGGAATTTTGTAATTTTAGTATGGTTAAACTCGTATCGAAACGGGTGTTCGGGTTTTGTAAAATTTGTCGGGTCCGAGGTGCAGGCCCGGGGTTCGACTTTTGGGTCGATTTTTATATTATGAAAAAGATTGATACTTTATTATTCGGAATAGTTTCTTATGAGTTTTATTTGTGCTTTGAAGTTATTTTGGTTAGATATGAGCCGTCCGGAGGTCATTTCAGCAGAGAATTTTATTTTAGAGTGTCGATTCGTCTTCTTTGAGGTAAGTATCTTGCCTAACCTTGTGTGGGGGAACTACCCCATAGGATTGGAGTCCCTCATGTTAATTTTAGTCCGTGTATGCGAGGTGACAAGTACATGCTCGGACTTACTTTTTGAAATTGGCGTGTTAGGGTTCCTAGGTCCTTGTATTCATTGAATATGCAGTTGTTCTTATTATGATTGTGTTCCTTAATTACTAGTTTCACCTTTTCCTACTTAAATTAGAATCAATTGCTTCGTGATCCACTCTTATTATTTACTTAATTCATATGTGCCTTAAAATGTTATCTCTTCCATTGCCATGCTATTTTTCCCTAACTGCTTATCTTTATTTGAAGTTTTAGTTATCCCCTTTGTAAATGTTCACTCTTAATTGAGGTTAAGGTTATCTTCCCGGGGCCTACCTTTATTTGAATAGGTTGTAATTCTTCCGTAATTGTCCAAACTTAATAGAAGCTTAAATACCCCATGCCTTAGTGGACTTGCACTTATTTGGAATTATTTGACTCGTGTTAGTTTCTTGTTGTTGAACCATACATTGTGGGACTATTGTTACATATTATTTTCTTCCATGTTGAGTTGTTCTTATTACGCCTAGTATTCCTTATTATGGTTATTCCTTGTGAACTAGTCCTACCGTTTCTTGTGATCGAAGGTTCTTGAGTTGATTTACTTACCGTACTTTGTATTATTGTCATTATTGTTGTTGTACCTATTGTGGTAATGCACGAGGTTTATGTTGTGCGGTTGTGGTTATTGTGATGCACGGGGTTTCTGTCGTGCGGTTGTTGCTATGAGGTTGCACGAGGTTTCTGTCGTGCTGTTGTTACTATTGATTTGTGATGACTTGTGTTGGCCAGGGGGAATTCTTGTTGTTGATATTTGTGTAGTGGTATGCTTACCTATGTGAGCCTTATCTTATGAAAGGTGTGGAAAAACATTCTACGTGATGTTCGTTCCTTTTTCTTATGCTTACTAGCTTGTTTGAACTATTTTAGGACACTTGCACAAGCATACACGTAGTTAAGCAGTCTTATCAAATTAAGAGTCTTCCTTGTTATTGTTGAGTATACATAGCCTTGTTTACTTTCCTTCTATGTGAGAATGGCTCTATTTGGTGCGTGAGTTGTCAGTGCGGTTACGAGGTTTAATGAGGGCATAGGATGCCAAGAGTTAGAATTCAGGTATTGAGACCCGCGAGTTGTGATTAGCCCGAGGTTCAGTTTCTCGTGGAGTTTATTGACTAAATCCTAATCTGAAAACGGTCGTTGTTGTTGAGTTATTACTTTTCCTTTCTGTCTCTGTGATTTCGGATTTTGGATGTCTTTCCGTTCATCCTTCTATGTCATCATTTTGGTATTTCGCTGATACTTGTTGTCTTCCTTTCTTATTTCAATTATTGTATTGTTAGCCATATAGAGTAGTCTTCATGTAGGTATCAAACTCTGTTGTTCCTATACTCATATTTGTTCAGGTTGTTTAGTCCAGTAGGTGTCTTGGATTTTCCTCATCACTACTGCACAAGGTTAGTCTTGATACTTGTTGGGTATCACTGTGGTGTACTCATACTACACTTCTGTACATTTTTGTGCAGATCCAGGTATTGCAAAGCCAGTTGATCAATGGATAGCAGCTTGGATTGTTGCTGTGTAGACTCAAGGTAAAACCTACTGCTGCGTTCCCAGACTTCGGAGTCACCATCCTATTTTTGTATTCACGCTATTTTTACTAATTTCCAAATAGTCAAATTTAGAGGTTGTAGCAAACTCTGTAGAGCTTATGACTTGTACTACCGGTTTTGGAGAAATTATAAATTGTATAGAGAATTTCATTTCAGAAATTATTAGATGTTATTTATTATTATTGTTTTTCCGTAAATGTTAGGCTTACCTAGTCCTTAAGACTAGGTTTCATCACGATACCCAACAGAGGGGAAATTGGGTTGTGACAACTACTTGAGCAGGATGATGACACCAAATGAGCTGAATTATTCGCCAATCGAAAACTTATGTTTGGATAGTATTCTCAATCCAAAAGTTGAAGCATTGCTTTCAAGCTCATGTCATTTGTCTTGTTTCTAGAGCAAATCCCATGATGTTCGTGATGTGAAAACATGTCCTTAGTGATCAACTAGCAAGGTGGTACCTCCAGTTTCAACAATTTTAAATTGTGTACTTCCCTAAAAAGGCCATAAAAGGACAAGCATTAGCAGACTTCTTGGTAGATAACCCTATACCTGATGATTGGGAGCTAACTGCGAACTAATTGATGAGGACGCAATGGTCATTGAAGTTAAACCTCCATGGAATATGTACTTTGATATTGCTACACATCTCGAAGGAGTTGGTGCTGGCGTAGTATTTGTCACTTCTCAAGGTGAGGTTCTGCCGTAATCCTTTACGTTGATGCAACTTTTCTCAAACAACATTGTTGAATATCAAGAATTAATACTTAGGCTTGAGATGGTTGTCGAAATGAAGCTGATGCAGTTGCATGTCTTTGGTGACTCTCAGTTAGTGATCAACTAGCTCTTAGGTAGTTACGAGGTCCAGAAACCTAACCTACGCCCATATTATGATTAAGCTAAAAACTTAATGGGGTGGGTCGGTGACGTAACTATTCAACATGTGCCTAGGAAAGAAAACAAGAAGGTTGATGTTTTAGCTGCCCTAGCTTCATTATTGACCCTGCCTGATCAAGCGCAAGTTACTATCTACCAAATATGGGTAGTACCGCCACCAATAAAATGAACTCGAGCATCTTGTCACTATTTCTGAAACTGAGAAGGAAGAATGATGACAACCCATTATAAATTACTTGAGCTACATGGTACTTTTAGAAAATCCGAGGAGAAAGGCTAAAATATGCCGCCGTGCGTCTCACTTCTTTTACTACAAAGATACTCTATATAGAAGATCATTTGAGGGACTACTCTTGTGATGCTTAGGGGAAGATGAAGCACTCCAAGATTTGCAAGAAGCACATTCTTGAGTATGTAGGTCACATCAGTCTGTACCAAAGCTCCACTTCCATATAAAAAGTATGGGATATTATTGGCCAATAATGGTTAAAGATTTCTTGGACTACGATCAAAGATGAAAGGCTTGCCAGTTCCATTCAAATTTTAATATCCGACTGTTGCATCATTGCCATTTGACGCTTGGGGACCGGATATTGTTGGACCACTGCCAAAATCCTTTAGTGGGCACTTATAATTCTTGGTTGCAACTAACTACTTCTCAAAATGGGTTGGAGTTGTTGCTCTTATGGAAGTAAAGAAGGAAAATGTTGCAACTTTCATCCGAGTAAACATAATTTATCACTTTGGCATTCTTCATTACATAATAATGGATAATGGCAAGCTATTCGACAATAGGTTGATGAACAAGATTTATGATCTCTTTGGCATCAAGCAACATAACTCTTTTATGTGCAATGCGGCCGCCAATGGTCTACTGAGGCATTCAACAAGACTATATGCAACTTGTTAAAGAAATTCATCTCCAAATCCAAATAAGATTGGCATGATCGTATGGAAGAAGCTCTGTGGGCATATAGGATAACTCACTGGACGCCAACACAAGAGACCCATTATTCACTTGTCTATGGGGTCGAAGCCGTTTTTCCACTTGAGCGTTAAATACCTTCATTATGATTAGCTATTCAAGAAGGGATCACTGATGAAGAAAATTCCCGACTTCCATTAGTAGAGTTGGAGGTTCTTGATGAGAAGAGGTTGGAAGCTCAACAGAGTCTTGAATGTTATCAGGCCCGATTGTCTCGCCCCTTCGATAAAAGAGTTCACCCAAGATCCTTTCAAGTGGTAGATAAAGTCCTTGACATATAAAGACCTATTATTACTTCTCATTAACATGTAGGGAATTTCACTTAAAATGGTATGGGCCCTATGTCGTGCAAGAAGCTTATTCAAGTGGGGCTTACAAGCTGGTTGATGCAAATGGCATTAGAATCGACCCTATCAATGGCATGTTCTTAAAGAAGTATTACCCTTGAAGTTACAATGCTCCTGGACGCATAAGTCTAAACTGCATGTCATGAAGCTCTTCAAATTTGAGCAAAATCTTTAAGTTGCAAAGCTCCTCAAAATACGAGCTTAAATTGCAAATCGCTATGCTCATGAATGCAAGAGCATAAACTGCATGTTACTCCTGGCCTGGAAGAGTATAAACTGTGTACAACCCAAAAAAAAAAGTCTACTAGGTCAAAAACATCGAAAGAAGCAGCCTAAACAAAAATTAGGACATAAAAATAAAAATTAAAATTAAAAAAATCCACCCATTCTGAACTACGGCATGACTTGATCCTCTTCATCGAGGTACGTATGCAGCTTAGAGTTTCATTCTAAGTTCAGTTGCATAAGTTCAAAAGATACATATTGCCCCAATTCTTGTCTGAGTGAAGTATGAAGGAATATAAAATCAAGCTAAAACACCATTCTTCTGTTGAACTTCGGATCTCGTTTGATTTAAAGGGGGCAACCTGTCATGATAGAGTGGTATTTTCAATGCAATACTTTTAGGAGGATGCCTATTTGCAATGAAGTCCAGAGATTTGCTATGTCTTCATGTTTGCCAAACGTTCAAGTTTGTTGGTATCCAAGTCCGCCCTCTGTCCTAAAAAAAAAGAAGGAATAAAGAAGAGAGGCGTCAAAAGGGAACACAAATATAAGAAGAAAGAATGTTTGACACAACGTTTCAAATTCAGTGAGACTTGAACCCAAAATATTTGTGAGAATGGAGCTCTTGAATTTTGGTTGATAGCAATAAAAACGTCTTGTTATCCTGAGGTTTCCATACCGAAACATAAAAATTTTGGCGAAGTCGTGCCAATTCGAAACTATCGGTATATCAAAATCTGATGTTCATTTCGAAATACTATTTGAAACTATCCTTAAGGTATTAATCCTATATTTTTGACATGTTTTAGATTTTCAAGTCTCGTTTTCAAGAAATCAAACATATCGTGATTTTGGCATTCCTACATCAAAATATAAAAGTTTGGTGAAGTCGAGCATGTTTGAAATCTTCAGAGTGTTGGAATTTTACGTTGAGTTTGAAATATTAACTGAAACTATCCTTAAGGTATTAAATCTTACAATTTGGATATATATTATATCTTGAAGTCTAGTTTCCAAAAAAATCAAGCGGTTCATGATTTC
Source organism: Nicotiana knightiana (assembly GCA_005239525.1). Taxonomy (NCBI): domain Eukaryota; kingdom Viridiplantae; phylum Streptophyta; class Magnoliopsida; order Solanales; family Solanaceae; genus Nicotiana; species Nicotiana knightiana. The sequence goes on from ML389492.1 coordinate 34,700, forward strand.
GACGTTTCTACACCAAGATACAACTTATTTGGTGAAGCTACGCAAATCTGAAACTATCAACATGTTGGAATCTAAAGTAAATTATAAAATATTATTTAGGATGACTCTGAAGGTGTTTGATTCTAAATTTTGGATATGGCATAGATCTTGAAGTCTAGTTTCCAAAAAATCAAGTGGTTCATGATTTTGACATTTGTACACCAAGATACAAATATTTTGGTGAATCTGCACAAATCTGAAACTATCAACGTGTTGGAATTTATAGTCAGTTTCAAAATAATATCTGGTACGGTTCAGAAATTTTTGATTCTGAATTTCGGATATATCTTAGATTATGAAGTCTAGTTTTCAAAAATTAAACTGTTCATAATTTTGATATTTCTACGCCAAGATACGAATTTTTTGATGAGACTGCGCAAATATGAAATTGGAAGTGTGGTGCAATATAAAGTTAGTTTCAAAATATTGTCTGAGACGATTCTGAAGGTGCTTGATTGTAGATATAGGATATGTGTTAGAATTTAAAGTTTAATTCCTATGAAATCAAATGGCTCATATTTTGACATTCTCACATTGAGATATGTACTTCCTACCGCAAAGCTACAAAGGTGATGGATAATATATTATCTTCAAAGAAAAAGGAGGATGTATCTTCAAATATAGAGAAATGACAACATGTTCAAAAGAAAGCGAAATTCTTTTACGTAGACGTCAATGCATCGTGCTAAGAAAGCAACTATTGATAGTGATCCCCAAAAAAATGAAAACATCAATGAAAATGTGCAATATAAAGTAAAACAGATGGAGATTTCATTTCCAAGAATAATTGCTAGTTTACTAAATGCAAGAAAAAAAAAGAGGCAAATAAAATACTCTATATAGGCTAATTTAAACCCAACTTGTAATTGACTAAGTCTTTAAGGGTAGCTTATAAGTGTTGTTTCTTCGTCTCCATGTTGGCCAAGTCATCAGCAGTCGCCAAGGAAACATCAAAACATCTACTGTACCCCTCTTCGGCAGATGAGATTGTAGATTCAATCTCTTTAACCACTTTCTTTGCAGCATCTCGGAGAGCTCTTAACTGTTTCACCTTCTCCTTGGCATCTTTGAGAGATTGACTGGTGACAGGCAGTTCCTCAACCTTCTCCCTTTTTTCAATCAAGACAAGATCAAGATGTTCCTTGACTTTTAAAAATGGCCCCGATTTTTTGACGCCCACAACCTTATTAGAAAGAGTTGATCGTGCCTGGTAATATGAAGTGGCAAGCTTAAAGAAAGACGTCAATAGCTCTTTTAGAGGGAAAATATCCACATCCTTTCCATCCATCTCCTCTAGAATCACTTAGATCTCGAATTGAAGAGAAGAAGCATTGTTTGCAGTAAGGTCGGAGAGTTTGGCATGAATTTTAGCCTAGTCATTCAAGATGAAATCCTTGCAAAGAGTCAAGAAAACCTTTCTTCCGTCAAATATAGACATCGTTGGTTCTAATTGTTGGTGAAAATTAGGCCCGGATTTTGCTCCAAGAATAGGAATGAAAGTCGCCTCTAGGTCCGACTTAGATATTGGAAGAGATATCCTCGAGTCCGGATCCGGTACATATTCACTACTACCCTGTGTCTTGCTCACTACTGAAAATTGGACCTATGGCGATGATTTTTTTTTTACAACGGTTATAGAACCGTCGCAATTCTACTGCAACAGTTACAACTGTAGCATAAGTATCTTGGTGCTATGGGCACACTTCTGCAATGAAACCGTTGCACTAGCGTAAGAACCGTTGCAGTAGGAAGTGCTTATCACAACGGTGATTGTATCCATTACGTCAGATACCTCTGTGGCAACGACTTATGGGATATACTATCTGTTGCAACGGCTATTGTTTCCCTCATTATTTTTCCTACATTTCATAATCCGCGCTAAGTGATTCTTTTATTTTCTATTTTACTTTTAAAATTTTATTTCTATTATAGCTTCAGACACATTGAAACAACCGCCCAATAAGGCTTTAGAACACATAGATCTAAAGACCACATCTATCTCAAATTTGAAGAACGCATATACCAATCTAAAGGCTGCATCATCGAACTCTCTTACTTGTGGAGGTCGATAGCCACCGCGAAAGGGGTAGATTAGGATTAAAATTGATTTAGGATTTCAAATTCATACTCCATATATGAATATATCTAGGCAAGTAATTTTATTTTTGGTTTCAAAATTATCTTTTTTATCATTTTATATTTCTTCCAAAGATTAAAGAAGAATGTACTGAGTTCGGTGTGAGAGTGAGAGAGAAAAAAGAGGATGTTAGGAAATTAGGGTTTTGGTAAAGTGTATGTTAGAGAAGGATTTTTTCTACCCGCCTAGGGTTTTCATAGTTGGTGTATGTGGTGAGTATTTTTTTATATTTTCCCTTGTTGGCTAGAAATATTTCTTCCCAAAGCCATCTTCACAACGGTAGATCTTTCCACACTGGAAACTGGTAGCTCGGGGAGAACAAAAGAAAGATGTAAGTATATTTCTGTGTTGTCCAAGAAAAATATTGGGAAGTTGTTGCTCTTCTATTTTTGATGGTATGTTGAACATTTAGACCAATCTTTGTGGTATGCGCTTCTTATTTTTCTTTTACTGACACAGAGTTCTTTTGATCTTCTAACTTTGGTACATATATGTTTATGAAGCAAAAAATGTTCATTAAAGAAAAATGGATCATATGATTTTGAGATTGAAACATCGATACAACAGAGACCACTTTTGAATTAGAAATATTACATTATAAGATTGATTTAAACTACTCTACATAAAAGTTGTATTTTCCTTTTGCAGTTACTATCTTGTTGTGTGTTGCTACCAATTTGGTTATGAAAAGTTCCCCATAATTCTGGTTGGGATATTGATAACTTTCTGATGGATGTATCAGGCGGCATTAGTAACTTGCGTGGTGCTCCATATCATTAGACCATCTAGTATATATTATTGTAAAGGATATACTTATGGCTTACGTTTACAAAATTAAGTTTTATTAAGATGCATCACTTGTAGTAATTCTTTTGGCATCCTTATAGATGAGTATTAGATTAAAAGTTTCTCTCAGGTTTCTGCTGTGGACTGAGAAGATATCCATTTCTTGACTTTTGAAACTTCGAGATTTCTTTTCCCTTTAACAAATACTAGCTCTAAAAAGATCCAGTGATGAAATTTAAAAAGTCAAGAAATGGATATCTTC
>ML389492.1:38274-79938 GCA_005239525.1 Nicotiana knightiana
ATATATATATATATATATATATATATATATATATATATATATCTTTTCCCAGGTATTAGAGGAGGTGGAACTTAAAGTAGATCAATTCATAGATTTGTGCATTTTATGTGGAAGTGATTACTGTGGTAGCATCCGAGGTACCGTGCTTCTCAATTAGTTCTTTGTTTCAAAATCTTAGCCTTCTTTTATGATTATGTGTAGAATTGAATCTTATGCTACAATATTGTCTGTTAATCCATTTGTGGAAAATTAAACCTTCCTTTCATAAATCTTATCTTTGTTTGTTCCTCGACTTTACGTTTCTTTTTGTAATTTTAGTGCTGCCTTTTGACTTTTTCGCTTTTACTACTTGCCTTAAACTTTGTAGTCTTGAATTGCTGGACATAGAGAAATCTTGGAGGCAATATTCTCTGCTTTTATCGAGTAAGAAAGTACCAATTATTGCTTAAGAATTTGATACTGGTAAAATGAACATCAATTCAATGTACGAGGTAATATTGGCCTTAATGATCAAACAACTGGTTTGTACATGAATCTCTCTCCTATAAACCTTGAGACAAGATTACAATCACCACTCAAATAATTATTTTTAATAGATTTCTTGAAACTTTCCCATCTTTGCATGAAGACAGTATTTATCTAAAGGTTTATTAAAGATGTATGAAGAATGAATAAATAGCTTTGTTGGAGTAATAGTAAAGTTACATGCAATTCATGTATTTTCCGGTAAACCACAACTTCATGATAGTATATTTTTCTGTCATGCTTAACTGTTGAGTGAAGTCCATTTTGGTCTATTGCTATGTTGGAAAAGACAGAAGATGAGAAAGACAAGGGAATCACTGTTTTGCTATGTCCTGAATAGTAAGGGCGATCTGTAAAAGCTATTGGTTGGCACTCATTTGAAGTTAAAATATCTAGCTGCTTTTGAGGTGAATTCTGCTGAACTACTTAACTAGAGCTAATGATGTAGCTTTAGCTTGAAGTTTATACTTACCATTTCACTGAAAATGGATTTTTGGAAAGTGATGCACTTCTTTGGTGTTACACAGGGTGCTAAGAAATTGTACACATACCATCTGCGGTCTTTCCTCATGAGACATCAAGCAAGATTGAATCATATTTTGGAGTTGTTTCACGGAGAACTGGTAAAAACTATCTATTATCGTATGTTATAAATATGACTTTGAAATGTGTTGATGCAACTTGCCAATTAATTTAAGGCTATGTAAAGTGTCATCTAATTGAATTTAAAAGGATGTAGTATTCTGTCACCTGATGCTTTAGTCCTTTTCCAAAGATTTTTATATCAGAGTAAGGTTGGAAATTATTATCCTCCAGCATGTAATTTAAAAGGACTGCTTAAGGTTTTTGATCAGTAGTTTGTCTCTTACATGAATTGTGTAATTGCATCTTCTTACATTTTTAATCGTCAATTCAAATTGTCTTATAGAAATATAATTTGTAGGCCAGATTTATTAGCACCCTCCAAATAGAGATTCAGTTTGCACGGATGCTTCTTGCCAAACTTTTTATTATCAGGTGATTTTTTCTGATAGAAACAGATTCCATTCATATAATGTTTCTTTTTACAAGCTATTTCAGGTTGAACATCTGTATTTATCCAACGAATAATTATAGAAACATACTATAATTATATTACATAAGGCATAAAGTTGTTGATCAACGTGAAGAAGTCAACAAGATTTATTATGAAAAGTAGACAAGGTCAAAGGTCTAGATATCTTATAGACAATTTTGACATTGAAGAAGTTCGTCACTTTGATTCTTTAATTTGTATATGTATAAGTATTTAGTCCCCTTCTGAGATCCATTCATAGTGCATGATTGTTCCTGCATAAAGTGCTCTTAATGGGTAGACTTATGTGGTATAATTTGAAACTTTTGATAGATTTAGCAGAACATTACTGACTAATTCTAACTTAATGATTATTTTTACCATTCAAAATTGTTTCTTACATTTCTTTTTCATCATTTGTAGGTGGATCAAATAAGCCAATACGTATATTGAAGCAGTGAAGATGAAATTGAGTCATATGAGATTGTTGATGAAACATTAGTTTGTTTAGATACTTTAGAATTTTTTTGTTTTAGAACTTCTAATTAATGTGCGAACTTATGTATGTTACTCGCTGTATATTCTAGATGATAATTTTGATTATGAATAATAGTATCCTTTCGTGATTTATACATCATTTTACCGCATCATTTTTTATTTAGATAAATAATTAACAACTAAATAAAAGGGTACATATTTAGTTCAATAAAACGTTGCAATATCCCCAATAAACTTTTGTGATAAACCCCTAAACAATAGCCCAATAAACTATTTCAACAACTCCTAATAATGGTTGCAATATGTAACCTGAACCGTCGCTATTGCATCCAAAAACCATTGCAATAGCCTCCAAAAACGTTGCATAAAACATTATTACAGCGATTTTGAACCGTTCCATTTGACTAAATAACCGTGTCAATAGATAGGCCTACAGCGACGATTCCAAAACCGTTGCAACAAGCTTTCTTTGGCAACGGTAGGGCAACCGTTACACAAAACCGTTGCAATAGAGCTATTGGCACGCGATCTGATGGGACGGTGGGTGAACCATGACAATACGTATGTCGTAACGGTTTTGCTCTCTATTGCAAAAAATTTGGAACCGTTGCAATAGGTCTGTTTTCTAGTAGTGGCGCTTTGGCGTGACACTATCGAAATATAATCACCGGTTGGTTGCATAGAAAAAAAAGAGATAGACAATTAGTAAAGTTACCTATATATTATAAGACAATATGAGTGTTTTAAGAATTGCCTCTTTAATGACCGTCAAAGTCCTTTAAGCACTGCCAATACTGTCAGTGATCTCAATTACACTCAAATCAGTGTCTTCTTGTTTGTTTGAATATGGTTTCACCCACTTGAAGTTTTGATCGCCATGACTACTATCACTCTCATTTTGGGATGGGCTTTTGTTGGAGGTAGGAACAATGGTGCATAATGAAAAGGAACCCTCATTGACTTGATGAGCCTGAGAAGGTCTCTTCTTTTTTTGAGCTTCTTTATATGTAGGTCCATTGATGTTGTGTGGTGCAACCACTTTGTATTCCAAAGTAGGAGATTTTTCCTCCTTGTTATGCTCTTGAAGCGTGATCTCTAAAGGCGCAGCAGTGATTGGCCCAACAAAAGTCACCAAATATTCTAAATGATCTTCAAGAAAGTTCTCATGCAGTCTTGTCCACCAAGATCTGTACCCTGACGAAAATAGCTTTTTTCCCGTAGATATAACAGAGGTAAAGGTCGTCCTCGCGTTGGTGAAATTATTTGACACACAAATTTGCCAATATCTGAGTCCTTCTAGTAAGGCGCTACGAAGGTCATTTTCCAATATACCAGGACTAGTTTGATAAAATCCAAATTGGTACCTAAATCGAGTGGACTATATTTTTCAAGAATGAAAGAGTTCTCATAGCTCAAAGGGAGATAATTAAAACGGATACTCATAAAATAATTGACTTTCAGTTCTGATGCTTTATTATTATCCTCAAAATAGTAAGGTTCATATCCCTCCGGCATGGTAGAAGTCCACTTGATGAATGCATTTTCTTGCATTTGAATCATCCAAATACCTTGTAGAGCCTTCTCCAGAATACACCACCATAAATGGAACATATGGTCCTTTTGGAAGCCCATAGTGTGTCCTGAAGTAGTGAGAAAGCCAATTGTATACATAATGAATGGGAAAAAAGATTTTGATATGCTCGAGCAAGGCTGAATTCCATCCATATGCTATCATGCTCGCTGTTTTAAAGGTCTCAGGTCGAATAAAATCGCCATCTTTTGAAGGAAATACAAATGCACAACCCACCAAAATAAGATAAGAATGCCTCCAGATACGTGTCTTGTCTCTTTTCATGTCGAACCCCAAGATTAGCAAGCATCATCTCATTTGTGCTAGACCACGCAACTACTTCTGGTATACCTCTAGTGGGATTGTGTGTTGACTTCAAACGGATAGATTTTTTCTCCCTCCTTGTTGGAGCAGGTTTATATCTCAAATATCTCTTGCACCAAAACTCAATCCACTAGCTAAATAAGACCTTTGGATCATGACTCTCCCCTTATTAAAGATGGTTAAAGGTGGTAAACAGGTATCCACAAGCTCAAGGAATCAATCTTTTATTCTTCTCATTAACATCTTTGAGTTCGATAACTTCGGGCAAAACTTCTTCGTAGGGAGAACCTCCAATAGGTAAAGCGCCAATGGTATGTAAAGTCCAAAGAGATATTGATAGTTCTCCGGTTGAAATATGTAAGGTATTTGTTGTGGGACACCAAGCTTCAAGAAACGCTTGCAAGATGTTTGAATTTTGATCATATGTAAATAAAGAAGCATAGACGGCATCATAAATTCATTTTGTCTCCAAACCCCGTTGACTTTTGCCAAGTATGTCTTCAGCCCATTCCCAATAACTCGGGATACAATGATATTCACAGTCAATTCTCAAATTATCTCCCCAACATATGTCCCTTTGAATCATACATTGTCCAAGGCAAGGAAGGGTACTCTCGATATTGAGTTTTCATTGGAAAGGAGTCTGAAGAAACCGCATTTTAGTTGGCTTTTGGTTGTGCTATGAATTCTTTTTTTAAAGAAAATATATTACTAAGTTGGTTGCATAGTGGTGTTTTTATTAATAATCAAATTAAAACAACAATGAGTCTGAAGGTCTCACAAAATGAAAGTGCGTATAAAATGAAATTACATGAAGCCTAATGTCAAAGTCATGTGTAAAACACTCCTTTGATAGTACAAAAAGAACTAAGACCCATGACCCTTGAAAAGGCCTATTTGCACATGACTCGCAATAAATTCTTAAATAGTTGTCTCTCATTATATTCACTTGTTATCTTGACGATTAGGCATCTCCACCTGATCTCTTTGAATGAAATATAAGCTTGACAAGGATTTCTATGTAAACCCACGCAAAACTTCCCAAAATGCTGGTGTTGTTGAGACTTTGACTCCTTGTTAAGCGTTCATGCATGCTCCTCCTTGTTGTGATCCTGTTGTTTGTAGCTTCTTCATGTGTGGTAGATGTCCATTGTAGCTGGTAGCTCCTCCAAATATTGGTAAAATGATCCGCATAAAGCTGAGAAGTCCCATGGGTAGTCATATCTGATCTGCATAGTAGAAAGTAGTTGCGCATGTAACTGATCATTGTGACTTGATGTTCTCTAATGGTATTACCTTGTGTGGTCCTCGCGGAGTGGTAGATTCAAATGAGTTTGCATTTTATAGTATAATCTTCAACGTTTCCATCATCCTAGGCATGTGTGTGGATCCAAATGTTAAGACTAATGTGCAGCCTTCTTTTTGCCTTATTGAGTGTGCTTTTGGGCTGGCCTAAGTAGTGGTTTCACCTATAGGGAATGAGTATCAAATATACTAATACCACCCTAATATTTTTGACCAAAACATATAGCCAATCCCCATCTAAAGTGCCTGCAAAATCAGAAAACATGTTAGAGAAAACGACCTTCCTTCTCTGCTCCCTAAGGATTTTAGTTGATAGTGTAATGTCATATCCATACCGTATAGTTTGTATTATTATTCCATGATACATTCTCCTCCTCCTCTTAGCTACAAGATACTCCCCCATACTCTTCATCTTATATTCCAACTCCAACATCAATTAGCATTTGGCTTGGCAATTCTTACCCTTATGTAGGGTATTTGAAGCTTGTAATTATTCAATATCCTTATCTCTTGTGTGTCCAGTTCCCAAAAGAAATGCACCTATACAAGGTGCTAATGATACAGTGTCAAATAAGCTAGATGATCACATATCTTGTTACCTTGCCTCAACACATGAAATATCTGAAAAACACCCTTAGACAGTAGTGTTTTTATTTCATCCATTTGATTAGAAATGCTCCAAGGTGGTTCCCAAAATTCATCTAGCACTCTCTTCATAAGTAAAGAATCAGTTTCAATTATGCATGGTGCTAATTGCATTTGAGTTATGTACCTTAGAGCCTCCAGAATGGTATGTGCCTCAGCTACATTATTAGTTGCATCCTCAACTGCATCTGCATGTGCATAAGATAATATCTCATATTACATCCCTTATACAGAAGCCATATGTTGCTCCTCCGTTGGTACCTCTACATGCCCCATCAATATTGCATTTTATCCACCTTACAGGAGGTAATTCCCACAACACCGTAGTATACCTCAATTTAGGAATATGTTGTGACAGCTTCTCATGAAAGTCTGGCTAGTTTGCAGGAACACCTTTTAAGCCTGGTCTTCTCACCTTTAGCATCATTTGGATTGAGGTTTAGATTTGAAATATCAATCTATTTATAGACACACTATTCCCATGCTTTCCAGAATTTCACTTCTTCCGCAAATACCAAACAATCAAACTTGGTATAGCTTTATATACTGCCTTCAAGCTTGTATTATCAGATTTTCTCCACCATTTATTTATCACTTGCACAATTTTCTTCCCATCTATTCTAATCCCTGAAAGTGCACCATAATAATTCCAAACATATCTTGCAGCTGGTGATGTTAGCAACACATGAGGCAGTGTCTCTTCTTTAGGATTCCTATAACACCATATCAATATCATGTGTAAAACACTCCTTTGATAGTACAAAAATAACTAAGACCCATGATCCTTGAATAGGACAATTTGCACATGACTCCCAATATATTCTTGAATAGTTGTCTCTCATTATCTTCACCGGTTATTTTGACGATTAGGCAGCTCCACCTGATATCTTTGAAAGAAATATAAGCTTGACAAGGATTACTTTGTAAGCCGATTGCATGCAAAACCTTCCAAAATGCTGGTGTTGTTGCGACTTTGGCTCCTTGTTACGCGTTCATGCATGCTTCTTCTTTTTGTGATCCTGATGTTAGTAGATTCCTCATGTGTGGTATATCTCCCTTGTAGCTGGTAGCCCCTCCAAATATTGCTAAAATGATCCGCATAAAGCTGAGAAGTCCCATGGGTAGTCATATCTGATCTACACAGTAGAAAGTAGTTGTGCATGTAACTGATCATTGTGACTTGATGTGCTCTAATGGTTTTACCTTTTGTGATCCTCAGGGAATCATAGATGCAAAGGAGTTTGCATTTTATAGTATAATCTTCCCCATTTCCATCATCCTGGCATGTATGTGGATCCAAATGTTAAGGCTAATGTGCATCCTTCTTTTCGCCTTATTGAGTATGCTTTTGGGCTGGCCTAAGTAGTGGTTATACCTACAGGGAATGAGTATCAAAAATACTAATACCACCATAATAGTCCTGGCAAAAACATAGATCCAAGCCTCATCCAAAGTGCCTGTAAAATCAGAAAACATGTTAGAGAAAATGACCTTCCTTCTTTCCTACCTAAGGATTGAGTTGGAAGTGTAATGTGGTCTCCATCCTCTATAGTTTATCTCATTACCCTGGGACGGTTGTAAGGCTAAACAAATAGCTTCTGCTCCACGAACAGAGGATTGTGTTAGTTGTAAGAGATGTGAATCCACCTGTCCAACAGATTTCTTGAGTGTCCGAGTTTATTTATGGCATGAAACTTCCATGATACATTCTCCTCCTCCTCTTATCTACAAGATACTCCCCCTTACTCTTCATCTTATCTTCCAACTCCATCATCAATTTGCATTTTGCTTGGCAGTTCTTACCCTTATGTAGGGTATTTGAAGCTTTTCATTATTCGATATCCTTATCCCTTGTGTGTCCAGTTCCCAAAAGGAGTGCACATGTACAATATGTGGCTGATCCAATTTCAAATTAGCTAAATGATCAACTAACTTGTTACCTTGCCTCAACACATGAAATATATGAAAAGCACCCTTAGACAGTAGTGTTTTGATTTCATCCTTATTATTAGCAATGCTCCAAGGTGGTTCCCAAACTTCATCTAACACTCTCTTCATAATTCAAGAATAAATTTCAATTATTCATGGTGGAAATTGCATTTGAGTTATGTACCTTAGAGCCTCCAGAATGGTATATGCCTCAGCAACATTATCAGTCTCATCCTCAGCTGCATCTGCCTCTGCATAGATAATATCTCATATTCCATCCCTTATACAGAAGCCATACGATGTTACTCCATTGACACCTCTACATGCCCCATCAGTATTTCATTTTATCCACCCCACAGGAGGTAATTCCTATAACACCTTGGTATACCTCAATTTAGGAATATGTTGTGACAACTTCTCATACAAGTCTGTCCAGTTTGTAGTAACACCCTTAAAGCCTGGTCTTCTCACCTTTAGCAGCATTTGGATTGAGGTTGAGATTTGAAAGATCAATCTATTTATAGACAAACTCTTCCCATGCATTCCAGAATTTCTCTTCTTCCACAAATGCCAAATAATCAAACTTGGCATAACTTGATATACTGCCTTCAAGCTTGTATTAACATGTTTGCTCCACCATTTATTTATCACTTGCAGAAGTTGCTTCCCATCTGTTCTAATCCCTGCAGGTGCACCATAATAATTCCAAACATATCTTGCAGCTGGTAATGTTAGAAACACATGAGGCAGTGTCTCTTCGGTAGGATTCCTACAACACAAACACCTTTATGTTCTGAAACATCACAGCCTTAGAAACCAGTCATTCAATGGTAACTTTTCCTTCCACAGTCTCCACATCGATGAAACATATCTTGAAATTCATCCCCTTTACCCAAAAGAATGTGCATAGCTTGCTTTCTTCTCTCCTCTTCCTTATATATTGCCAAGCAGACTTCACTGTAAATTATCCATTTGTTTCCATCTTCCACCAAGGCCTATCTTTCATTGAAAGATCTGAAGGTGGTGTGGTTGTCTCCAGAATATGGTGAGCTAGCTTAACAGGAATTAATTTCCTTAGTATCACTTCATTCCATGCCCCATTTTAAACCACTTCATCAACATGCTTTATAGATTCATCACACCAATTATCTGGATTTGAAGCATGGTAAAGAGCTCCAAGTCTAGTCCAATTATCATACCAGAAAAAAGAGTTGTCATTCTTCAATTGCCATCAAACTTGATGCTCCATATCATGTCTCATTTGCAACATTTTTCTCCATAAATGAGATCCTTGTCTCCAAGGTACTAATACCTCATTGATCTTCTTCCAATACTTATTTCTCATAAATGTATACCACAATGAGTCTTTTATTCTATAGTTCCACATGAGCTTGACAAACAAAGCCTTAGACACATCAGGTAAGGATCTGAAACCCATACCTCCCTCACTTTTATGAAGACATAGTTTGTCCCATGAAGTCCAATCTACCATATGAAGGTAATTCTGTAGAGGTGGCCACAAATTTGTATATCGACCAACTAGTGGAGGGTAAGTCAACAGCTTGGTTATAACCCGTCCATTCTTCGCAACAATCACGAGATACTTGCGCTTGGAGGATGGAGTTGTGTAGTCTCTAAAGTGAACCATCTCTTCGAAACTGCAGAAGCAAAAAAAAATAGATTGGTAAATATTAAGTCAACGACAATTGACCAAAGGAGGAGAAAATTCTAGTCCTTTGTGCTTTAGGTAAATTTCTATATGCGATTACGAATTTTTCCTTCTATATGATGTCATGGGTTAATATTATATATGTAGATATGGATTTATCCATCTACGTGGTGATATGGATTTGTCTGTCTATATGGTGATGTGGATTTGTCTGTCTATATGGTGATGTGGATTTATCCATTTATATGGTGATGTGAATTTGTCCGTGTATATATTGTATGTGGATTTGTTCGTCTATATGGTGATGTGGATTTGTCCGTCAATATGGTAATATGGATTTGTCCGTCTATATGGTGATGTGAATTTGCCATCTGTGCATTGAGATGTATTTGTCCTTCTATAAACTGCGAGTGATTTGGCCTTCTATATGTTGTTGAGAATTTGATCATCTATGTGCCGTGATGAATTTATCCTTCTATTGGAAGTCATGAAGTTTCCCGTCAACTTGGCGCTCAACGATTTTTCTTTTCTTGGCCTAAACAAAAAGACAGAAAATGGGAAAGACGCAGAAGAAAGAAAAAGAGTTACCTGTCAAAGATACGCTCGAAAAGGCATGCAAATTCGCAATTGATGCTCAACGAATATGAGTACAACACTTTATATAGGTGTACGAGAGGAGGCAATAACAATTACATGTTCGGTGTGGAATCATTGTAGCGGCAATGATTAAAGCTTTCGTGCCCAAGTTGGAATTGGTTAAGCAATTCCATTCTCTGCTGGATTCTAACAAAATTAATTCCATATGGACAAGGCCACCTACTAATAGCTGCGTGTTCTTTTGTGTCAAAGAAATGTGTACGTGGCTTTTGTAAGGAATTGGTAAATGATATGTTGTCAGATGTTATGATGGTTTCATATTTGTTTACTTAATAACATGTGTGTTAACTGGATCAAGTTGGCACAATTAACTACAAGGCTTCAATTGCAAGAATAAGTAATCATGAAAGAACTGTTGACTTGAGTACATAAATGAGACCATTATTTGAATTGATAAGCTAAGGCTACTTTAAAAGCAATATTGGACGTATTACATGGTCCAGTAGTTCTGCTTTGAGATAATTCAAGTGTAAAAGTTGATGCTTCTTATCTGAGCTATCATCTAAAGGAATATGTCTGGATTAATCAGTACTTCAAGTCCAGATTTGGTTTTGACAAGTTTTTATCCTTAAAATCGGATAATAATTAAATTTATAAGTAATTTTAAAAATATGTGATTTCACTTAGCACAAATTGAGAAATATGAAAATCGATATTAGTAATTGACTGTAAATAGAAATAAAACAAACCAATGTAAATTGCGGTTTTGGCCCTCGAGCTAGGTTGCCCTCGAAATACTAATGAAGAGTACGAATTGAACAACAGAGTATGAAAGCTTAAGAGAGAAAATGTGTTATATTGCTTTGTTCTGCCTGAATGTGATGTGTCTAAAAATTATTAGAACCTCAATTATATAATAAAGGATTTCTACTTATGGTACAATTCTAAATATAGAAGGAAATCCCTTGATTGACTAATTAACCGGTCTTGACTTGATACGTGCCGAGATTTTCGCCACAATCCTTGCCCGAACACGGATATCTCGTCTTTCTGTTACTCGACTCAGCAAGCTTTCTTCGATCTCGCTCGATGCCTATCTAGCTCGATCTCAATCTTGCTTGGTCTTGATCTTGATCGGTCCTCGAATTACGAGCTTGGTAATATATCTTCATGTCTCGATCCGATATAATATGGGATCGAACCTTGGCCCGCCATCCTGGTTTCAATTAACCATGCAAAAATCGTATACAGATATTCCCCTCATTTTTTCGAGAGTAATGACAAGATTTTGCGTCCTCGGCCTTCATCTCGATTCATCATGATGTAAGCATCGTGACGTAAGCAGCAGAGGTGAACGAAACATCCCCTCGATACAGTTTCCCAGGCATTTAATGTGCGTCAGTTGACGGTCGGCCACTACAAGCTTTGAACCGTCGTTGTGAAATCAATAAATAGCTCCCTTCTTCACTCTTTCAAACTTTAATTTCAATCTTCTTCATTCTAATCGTGATAGTTCTTTTCCTTCTTCAAAGCTTTCTATCTTCAGGTCTTTGAGTTTCTTTGCTTGTTCTTCGTAAAACACCAAATATTTCAATTTCTATTCTTCTTTGTCCACAAAAACTAAATGGCCAAAACATCAAAAATTGTTCCGGAGAAAGAGGCTGCTTCCTCGTCCCGGTTGGCCGGCAAGGAACAGCGGCGGAGCCACGCCTTAAAGAGTTCGCTCCCGGGGAGTGTGTCATTGATTCCGACTTCAAGGTCGAGAAAACCTCCTCGGTTCCTGGTCCATGCGAGCCGGTATCGAGATATATATGCTCGATACCCAAAAGCCTCCTTTACCTGATAAAGAAATGTTGTAACTGCGAAAACAAAGAGGTGCGACACCAGAAGAAGCAATCACCACCCATGTGGAGGGGTTCATAAGTGTTTACACTTATCCCTTCACGTTGGGTCCCCTCGATCCGATAATTATAAACTTCTGCAAGAAGTACCAAGATACCCTTGGCCAAATTCACCCCTCTTTCTGGAGGATCGTGATACTGCTCCGCTACTTCATGAGCAAAATCGATGGGATTCCCTTCACCTTCGATCACCTCATACGACCGTATAGCCCTTAATCTATCGAGGTGGGCTAATTAAGCTTCAACGTCGGGCCACCAAGGCACTTTTCTCGAGAATAGACAAAGACAAAGACTAGGGATGGATGGGCTGGTCTGTCCGAGTGAAGACCACAGACCTAATCCCGGATGAGAGTAAGTCATTTCTCGAGAAATGGAATATGAGACGTAAGTGTGATTCTGTCTTTAATTTTTGTTCATTGTCTTTACTTTTTCATCCTTTCTTATCGGCATTCTACTTGACGCACTCATTGTCTGGATGTCGTGTGTAGTTCCCCATCTCGAGAACTGTGTTAGGAGCCTAGTATCGAATTTAACACATGTCGAGCGCGCGTGGCACGATTTGTCAAAGGGCCGGTGGAAGTCTAGTAGTCATGGTAAGCCTTCTTCCTGACTTAATAATTTAACCAAAATATCTTTCTGAGCTTACTTAATTTCTCCTTTTGTAGGTATCGGGAAGGATGCGATGATGAGACCCTCCTCCGGTGATGAAGAAGTTTCACCACCTATATCAAAGCCGACGAAGGAGAATAAGAGAAAAAGGGCATCGAACTCCGAGGGGTAAAAACCCAGAAAGAGAGCAGCTCGTAAACCCAAAGGCTAAGGGAAGAAAAATAACAAGAAGAAGAAGAAGAAGAAGAGAAAGAAGATGATTCTAGGCTGGTGGGCCGTGCGCGAGCTAACGCTGAGATTCAAAGAGTTACTGAGCCGGTGGAAGCTGAAATTACTTTACCTAGACTTGATGAGATCCAGGGGGAAAACTCGACCGAAGTCCCCGATCTGGAAAGAGCCGATGGTTCCTCACCTCGAGGTGAGAAGGCCGTTAGGAGGCGGTGTATGTTGTTGTATAAACTAGGCTCGAGGCTCCCTGAGACAAAGAAAGTACCCCAAAGATTTACTTGGGGTGATAGAAATCAAAAACTCCCCCTCGTTTCCTTCATTCACCGAGGCGATGATATAGGATGCTCAGGTCGTGGAGACTTGCCAGGGGGAAGGATCCCATGGAGAGGAAGATCCTTTCCGTGGTTATTTTGTTAGGGTAGAAGATGTCGCCGATCTGAGTGATTTGGAGGTACCGAGGAAGAGCTCGAACGAGTCTTCCTTGAGCTTTAAATTGACCCATCAGTTTTCGACCCCTAGTGTCAATCCCGAGCGTAGGAGTTCAATTACCATCTCGATCCCGGAGGATGCTCGGGTTCTTTATGCCCCCGTAGGGGTGGCTAGCTGCCTCTAATACTTTGTCACAGAAGAAGACCAAGCCCAACTGGACGATATGGGAGCACCTTGTCTTTTCAACGAAGCCCAACATGATATAAACCGGGTTAATCCATATTTTCTTTGTCAATGTCAATTTTCATACTTGTACTTTTCTCCATTTGTATTATTCCTTCTTTCTATTTTTGTAGGCTTCTGTGCTTTATCACGAGGCTTTTTTCCGATCCCCAAAATAAGGCCGAAATCCGAGGGGTCGCTGAGGAGAAGGATGCCTTCAAGCTTCTCAGTGAGCAAAGAAAAAGGGAAGCAAAAGGACTTTGTGCTGAGCTAGAAGCGGCTCAGAAAGAACAAGATAATCTGGTCGAGAAGGAAAGAAGAATCTTTGAATTTAATGACACTGACTCGGGCATGGTGGCTAAAGGTTCGGTCCCACAGGTCCAGCAAAAGCTCGATGTGATCGGGAAACTTCATGAGGAAGTGTACGCAGTGAAGGCGGAGGTCGAGGCGTGGAAGAAGAACATGGATTGCCTTGCCTTAAAAAAGGAGGCGGCCCGAGCTCAACTGGATTCAGATGAAACCCAACTCCGAAGCATGAAAGAGAAAGCCTTGGTGCAATCCAAAAAAATTGAGGAGTTCCAGTCTCGGTTAGATTCAGCAACTTTCGATCGAGGGAAGCTGGTCATAGAACTTGTAGCAGCCAAATCGGAGGTCGAAATAGCTAAGGCTAATGGATGTAATGGTTTCCATCTACTGGACCGACATTGAAGCTACTCAGGTTAGAGCAAAGAAATTGGTCGAAGCTAATCAGGCTCGAGAAAATTGGGTTGCCGAGCATGCTAAATGACAGTCTTGAAGGGAGACTCTCGAGGAGATCCATGCTCGTGGCTTCGGTCTTATAGTCGAGATCAAGAGTGTTAAGGAGCTTGAAGCTGAAGACAGAGTGGTGGCCTTTCCTGATGAAGATGATTCTGAGAGCATGAGTGGATCTGAAAGTGGAGAAGGCCATGAGAGTGAAGATGCTGCTCCTGGAGAAGAATAGGCCCTTTAGAATTTATATATTTTTTGTTTCTTTTAAGGACGTTTCAACTTTTTGTAGAGAATTTGATCGGGCCATGCTGCCCTTGTAGATTATTTTTGACATATATATATATATATATAGAGAGAGAGAGAGAGAGAGGGTAAGGTCCGAGGTTGAGACAATTTACTCGAAACCGAATCAGTATAGCCCTTAGGCTTTATGATCGGGCGAGGGTCTGATCGAACTCAAATAGGGTAACCCTTAGGTTTTTTGGTTGCGAGAGAATGTTCTCTCAAACACAAAGTAAAATCAACCCTAGGCTTTTCTATTTTTTGTATTAGGACGACCTGGCCTTTGTAAAAAGATTGTTTATACAAGTAAGGCTTTCTCCCCTTTAGGGCTTGAAAAAGGTTTTATCTTACAAAACTTGTAATGCCTTAGCACTAAATAATAAGGGATTGTTCGAGAGTTTATACAGTCTTGTATTCATTAGAGTTTTCGAGGCTTGGTATTATCGAATCCTTTTACGACTTTACCGGGGTAGCCTTTTTAATTAGTTATGAAAGAATATTCGAATGTCTATTTTGTTACAGAATTCGGATGTCTCTGAACCATGTTAATCCGGTCGTACCCTCTTAGTACGGGTCTTCCTGTTGGGCTTATTTTCCCGTTTTACTTAGAGCTTGGCCGAAGTATCAACCCGCGAGTGTGGTAGTCGTGGCCTTTAAACATCAAGGAATGCCTAAAAGGTCTTATGACCTTGAAGTTTCAATAATTCGATCTTGTTTGAATTTACTTTTTGGACGACAGTCCCCGAGCGTGGGGCTGATTATCCGAACTCTGGTTATGATCGACCCTTAAGCCTGTTTCCATAATAGATCGAGTGAATGAAATTGTAAAGTAGAAAAACTTTTCTAAGGCATGAGATATCGGCAATGAAAAATACTTCTCTTAATAAATGATTATACATGTGTACATGTTCTGTGCCAGGGCTCGAGTAACCTATGTGGGCACGATTCATTTGACCGTTTGTCCCTTAAAATTTCACCTATCGAGACCCAACTATTATGAAGTAATTTCCTCGCAACAAAGTTGACATTTAAGGGCAATGCCCCCAATATTCAAGTTTGATTGCAAAGAAGCCTCGGATACTGTTGAATTGTTCTAAGTTAGCACGATCAATGGTTGCCTCATTAAAAACCTTGCCAAAAAACCCATTTGTGACAAAACCGATCTAAGGAAAAAAGAGTGCAACGTGTGCTTTCCGACCTAAAGACTTCATGTTGAAGAATCCATTGCTATTTCTGGTCAAACACCTGCAAGAGTTAGTTTAAAATAGAAATGAAAATGGAAGGGATGTCGTACCTTAGCAGTAATATTGTTTTAAGTGTGATATGTTTCAATCGCTCGGTAGTTATTTTCCGTTCATCGTGCTGAGCTTGTAGGATCCTTTTCCAATGACATCGAGAATTAGGTATGGTCCTTCCCAGTTCAGACCTAGTTTTCCTTCATTCAGGTTTTGGGTGTTGAAGGTGACTTTTCTTAGCACCAAGTCGCTGATGTTAAAATGTCGAAGATTGGCTCTTCGATTGTAGTACCTTTTGATCCGCTATTTTTGGGAAGCCAACCGAACGAGGGAGGCTTCGCGTCTTTCATCCAACAATTCTAGGCTCATATTCATGGCCTCGTTATTTGACTCTTCTATTGCATATCGGAACCAGATGCTAGGTTCTCCGACCTCGATCGAGAGTAGACCTTCGGCGCCATAAACTAACGAGAACGATGTTGCTCCGGTACTGGATTTCGATGTTGTGCGGTATTCCCATAGAACCTCAAGTAGTATTTCTCTCCATTTTCCATTGGCGTCGGTCAATCTCTTCTTAACATTTTGGATGATGGTTTTGTTAGTCGATTCGGCTTGTCTGTTCCCACTGGGGTGATAAGTCTTTGATAGGATCCTTTTGATCTTGTGATCTTCGAGAAATTTAGTCACCTTGTTTCCGATGAACTGCTTTCCATTATCACACACAATCTCAGACAGCATCCCGAATCGCACATATGATATGGTCTCAAATGAATTCTATGACCTCCTTTTCTTTGACTTTTTGGAAAGCCTGTGCTTCAACCCAGATATAGAAATAATCAATCATAAACAAAATAAACTAATCCTTACCCGGGGCCTATAGAATAGGTTTGACGATGTACATCCCCATTTCATGAACGGCCATGGGGATAAGACCGAGTGGAGCAGTTCCCCAAGTTAATGAATCATTGGCGCATGCCTTTGGAATTTGTCACATTTTTGAATGAACTCCTTTGTATATTTCTCCATATTGGTCCAATAGTATCCTGCTTTGATTACTTTGTGGACCAATAATTCGGCACCGGAATGATTTTCGCAAGTGACCTCGTGAACTTTTCGTAGGATGTATTCGGTATCTCCCAGTCCCACACATATTGCCAACGGTCCATTGAACGTCTTTCAAAACAGCGTTCCGTCTTCGGACAAGGTGAACCGTGTTTCCTTTGTGCGTAGAGCTCTCGATTCCTTTGGATATGATGGGAGTTTTACGTTCTTTAAATACTCTATGTATTTGTTCCTCCAATTCCAAGTCATGCTTGTGGAGTTTATCTCGGTGTGACCTTTTTCGATCACCAATATCATTAGTTGTATGATAGTCCCCGAGTTGAGTTCGTCGTCTTCGACCGATGACCCTAAGTTTGCTAGCGCATCGACCTCGTTGTTCTGTTCTCGAGGTACATTTTGCAAGATCCATTCCTTGAATTGATGTAGAGTCACATGTCGTTTATCCAAGAATCTCTGCATTTGGTTTTCTCGGACTTCAAAGGTCCTGTTAACTTGGTTTACCGTGAGGAGGGAATCACACTTGGCCTCGATGACCTCCACTCCCAAGCTTATAGCTAATGCAAGACCTGTAATCATAGCCTCATACTCGGCCTCATTGTTAGTCAATTTTCTAGTCATGATAGATTGTCTAACTATATTACTTGTGAGTGGTTTTAGTATGATTCCTAGCCCAGACCCTTCACGTTTGAAGCGTTGTCCATAAAGAGGGCCTAGACTTCCAAGGATGTACCCGATTTTATTAACAATTCTTTTTCAACCTCAGGTACGAGGACCGGCGTGAAGTCAGCCACGAAGTCCGCCACGAAGTCCGCCACGATTAGAGACTTGATGGCAGTTAGGGGTGGATATTCAATATCGTACCCGCTGATTTCTATGGCCCATTTGGCCAATCGACCCGAAAGCTCGGATTTGTGCAAAATATGTCAAAGTGGATAAGTTATTACAACACATATTGGATGACATTGAAAAATAGTGTTTTAGTTTCCTATAGGCGCTTATTAAAGAAAATGCTAACTTTTCTAAGTGTGGATATCTGGTTTCGGTCTCACCTAAGGTCCGACTAACATAATAGGCAGGGAATTGCGTACCTTGATCTTCTCGGACCAGGAATCCACTTACTGTTATCTCTGATACTGCCAAGTACAAGTAAAGTTGTTCGTCCGCTTTCGGGGAGAGAAACGGCGGCAGACTCAATAAATGCCGCTTTAGTTCCTCCAAGGCCTGCTAGCATTTCGGATTCCATGTAAAATTAATCTTCTTCATAAGCAGCGAAAAGAATCGGTGACTCCTATCTGAGGATCTCGAAATGAATCGCCTTAGGGTGACTATCCGCCCCATTAGCCTCTGCACGACCTTTACATTATCTACTACCATGATATCCTCAACAACTTTGATTTTATCGGGGTTGATCTCGATTCACTGATTGGACACCATGAATCCAAGAAACTTGCCCGAGCCAATCCCCGAATGCACACTTTTCTGGGTTGAGCTTCATATTGTACATCCCCAGTATATCAAAAATCTGCTGCAAATGCTTTAAATGGTCCTCCGCTCGTAGGGACTTAACTAAAATGTCATCAATATAAACTTCCATTGATTTTCCTATTTGTTTTTCAAACATTCGGTTTACTAGCCGTTGATAAGTTGCATTAGCATTTTTTAGACCGAACGACATTACATTATAACAGTAGGTGTTGTACTTAGTGATAAAACTGAGAATCTCGTGGACAGCCGTGGTATCAATCTTACAATTGATATTAGGCAAAGTAAAATAATCCTTAGGTCATGCTTTATTCAGGTCTTTATAATCTACACAGATTCTAAGTTTATTTCCCTTCTTAGGGACTACCACTTGTTGATACCTAACTTTTTCCTCATATTTTTCCAAACAGTATATATACTTTCAAAATGTCATTTTGCATCATTCTTAGTCTACAGGAGTCATATGAGAATTTTTTCTATAATTTTTCATAATTTTTAGAGCTTTAAAATTATTTTTCTTGCATTTAATTTACTTGAATATTTATTAATTATTCCTTTAAATTATTTTGTGATGACCTAATTATTCAAAAACTATATCTTGCATCCACATACATGTTTCAAATATTTGTTACTTCATTTTTTATAATTATGTTGGTCTCTTTAGGCTATTTGCACAATCTTGCGATAATATTTTGCAATTTATTGAATTTGTCATTTTATTCAAGATCCAATAAGTTTCTACATTTTTATAATCTTCTACTATTATTTTAAGTATTAAATTGCATAAATAGCTTCTTCTTTTTAACTATTTTTATTAAATTATTTTCCCCACCCAAATTAGGCTAATTTCGGATCAATTATGGTCAGAAAGAACCTGTCTACTCTGATTAACCCCCAGAATCCCAACCCAAGTGACCCAATAGGCCTGCCCAGTCCAAAACCCGACCCAGCTCCCTTTAAATCTCAGTCGTTGATCAAAAGCAATCAACGACTCACAACACCCCCACTCTCTTTCCTTATATGCCCCATAACCTAACCCTAATCCCCATTTCCTAAAGACACCTACCTCTGTTCTCTCTGTTCCTCTCTTCCCCTTCACAAACCCTAGCCGTCACACCCTCTAATTCTCTCCGATTCTGACCCTGATATGGAATCCTCTTATGATTTTCCTTCCATATATGCTCAGTCTCCGTGTTACTTACACGATTTTGGTATCACTTAGTACTTGCCTATTTTTGGCAAGTACCAGACCTGGAATCGTGTGAAAACTGTCTTCAGTCTTCAAGATCTAGACGGTATTTCGTCTTTATACATTCATGGGCAGGCGATATGAAGCCGATTCACCAAAATCTTTGGTTGATTCTCTCATTTCTATCAAACTAAGGTCTGAAATTTTATACTTTTCCTTTTACCCATTCCATTACTGACTGCATGTGGTATTTTCTTCCCATATTTATGTTTGATTGATCGTTTTCCTTGTTTGTTTGTTCGACTCCTACCACTATATAAACCCCTCCCCAATTCCCTTTTCTTTTTTTTTAAAAAGAAAAAACCAAAGTTATCATTGCTATTGTACTCAATACATCTCTCTCACCCCTTCATCTTCTCTGAAATACTTAGCTCTTTGGTCGGCTGAAATCCAAGGCCATAATATTATCAACCTCCCTCGGTGCAAGCACTGCTCGGGACTCTTACGAGGCTCTTGTAAACTCTGAATCATCAGAGACTTGGGGCTCTTGCTACCAGTATTCTAAGCTCTTTGTTTTTCTTTTTCTCGTCTAATTTTGCTACTAGTTAGTGCTTTTAACCCTTGAAATGTTAAAAAAAAAATTATGCATACCTATATGTGTTTGAATTCCGTGAGCATGATTTAGCTGTGAATCCCTGATATTGCACTGCTATGTTATCGTTCTCCTTTGTCATTCTATATTTTTTTATAGTTGAATGCGTTTTAGTACATGTGATAGTTTCCTATTTGTTCTTAGTTTGTGTTAGGCTAAAATGTGTTCTTTATTATGGCATGCACTTCTATGTTGGTTTTCCTTATTCTCTTCTGAAATCAGTTCTGTACCTCTGTATTTTTCTAGCATCTGAACATGTTTTAGTTTTGAGTTTCAATGCATGCCTATTTTATGTGTTCTTTTAATGAATATGACTATCATGACTATTTGTTGTTAGTTATAGAATCCTCTTCATGCCTTACTTTGGATACTACTAAGACTATATGAAACCCTCCCTCTACTTTAAATGAATCATTTAGTGCTGAGTTTTGTGTTTAATCGACTGTTCTTTGCATAATAGCCACAACTATATGGGTTTCATGTTGCAATACGGCTTTAAGGTCTACTCTAAATATGTTGCCTTGCTATTTGTAATCCTGATCTTTAGCACCACCTAAGATTTTAGGATAAACATCCCATTTTGCCTCTTATGTATGTTAATGAGTAGCTAATCTACCCATTTTCATGTCATAAGTTTCTGTAATATGATCTATTCCCATCATGTATCATTAATATGTTCATATGACATATGGAACTTTATTAGAACTGTCGTGCAAGAACTTTCATTGTACTAGACTGACATTTGAAACCTTTAGGTTAATATTCTGTTCTTAATTTGTATGGCATTGTTCACCCTTATATGTTGATCCTAATTTCAGAAAACTCGATTCCCCTAACTCTCTTAATATGTTATAACTTGCTAAGTGTTTGAACCTATAATATCAGCTTGCCCTCTAAGTCTTGTTGATTCTCTTGACTTGCATGTTCCTTGTTTGAATCAACCTTTCTATATCTTCTTCTAAAAGACGAAATACATCTCTTCAAATTATCACTTAGTCACTATTAAGTAGGTTGATTGTCTCCGTATTCTGGTTAAGTTGTGCATCTACTATTGCTGGGTAAGAAGGTCTTCTCTTTGGGCCTAGTGTGGATCCTGGTGTGAATTTAAATTGAGCCATTGATACACTCTGAGGTTTGAGGTGTATTTGGACCTGGGTTTGCTGCACGTATGAGGGGAAAGCCTGCTGAAGGCCCAAAATTTACTGGGTTACAGTTGTTTGGGCCTGCTGTTTATACTGAACCTATATTTTTAATATGTGTAGTTCGCGCTTGTATTCATTAATTTTGGGTCTGTAATAATTTTGTATTTGAACAGACAGGGAGATTAGTAAAAGGGGTAGGGTATGTTAATTTTCGCACAATGGGTAGAAAGCATGCCTATAGGACCTATGTGCTCTGGTTGTTGTTTTGGCTCATATGCGTTGCACACTAGTAGAAACCATGCCTATAGTAATCACACGCTCACTCAACCTGTTTACTATCATATCATGAGCTTAAGTACTTTATTTGTTCCCCATGTCTACTGTTATGTGTTATGAGACAGCATTCCTGTAGGAAACAAATGTCAGTAATTGTTCATCGAATTAGAGCAACTACAGAATATTTCCTAGATACAATGCCTATAGGATTACTAACGCTCATCTAGATATCATGTCTATAGGACCTTGATTAACTAATTAGCTATTGTTATTGTTATATCTATCATATTTCTCACCTAGAAAACATGTCTATAGGGATGAAGTGTTATAGAATCAGTTTCAATTGCTAACTCTTAGAAATCCTGCCTATAGGATACTGTTACACGCCTAGAAAAGTATGCTAATAAAATCAAACGAGGGTATTTTTTTAGTTTTCGAATGATTTATCTGCCTCCTTGCGCAAACAACTTAAAGATCACGCATATATGATTTTTAATACTGCAAATTTGTTGCTCTAAAACAACAACACTGCCTATACACTTGAAATCAAAATCACATAGAAGCCATGTCCATAGGACTTTATGACTCTAATTTTCCTCATTTCTGAAAATGTCTACTGCATAATGTTAGTACTTGCCCGCATGCATTTGTTGCTTATATGTGGAGGTTAACTTGGGCCTTTAACTGTCTTTACATGAAGTCCTACTTGTTTTGAACGTCGATTAGTTTTATCATTTTGAGCAACCTAAGTAAGTCTTGAACCACCCAAATAGAGGTCCAATGCCTCCTGGACCGTAGGCATGGGACAGGTAGTTTACGCATAGGGTACGTCTTAGAATTGAATTAGAGCGCCTCTAGGTAAAAAAACTTTAACATAGTAATTGGGTAGCAGGAGATGATAGTTTGTACCCGCTGAATAATATGATTAATTCCCTATATTAAGGGAGTTGTGAAGTATTATTTATGTTGCACGGGGTGATCCTTTAGGCTAAGAAATTTAGGACCCCCCCCCCCCCCTTTCCTTTATACACTTAGTCATCTAATATAGACCGTTATGGTTATATCTTTGTAGTCCTTAAGATTTGTACCAATTATCATTGTGTTATAATAAAACTCTCCGACCTTTTATCCTTTTTGTTTATTTTATCACCTTGCCTAATTAAAATCCATATAGTCTTAAGTTCGGCCGGGACCCACAGTCGTGGACCTCAAATAGAGCCTAACACCTTCTCTTTGAGGTAATTTGAGCCCTTACCCGATATTTGGTAGCGCTGACTAGTCAAACAGAGTTATTTTCCAATAGGTGCCCTAAGGCACCTTAAAATCGTTAGGTGGAAACTCTTCTCTATCTTCCTTTCAAAAGAGCTGTCACATGTCGAAACCCGCTTTCGCGAGAAAAGGGGGTGCGACACCACTACGTTTGCTAACCATTTGGGATACTTTACTTCCTGAATGGATCCTATTTTGAGAAGTTTGGTTACCTCGTCCTTGATAAATTCATGTTTAACCTTGGATTAGGGCCTTCTTTTTTGCTTCACCAGATGAAACCTCGGGTCCATGCTTAATTTATGGGTTGTGATTTTCGGCAGGATCCCTGTCATATCGAGATGGGACCAAGAAACGCAGTCCATATTGGCTAAAAGGAATTGAATAAGTTTCTTCCTGAGCTAAGGGGTTAACCCCGTGCCCAGGTATACCTTTCGTTCGGGCAGATGCTCGATCAATATGACTTGTTCCAGCTCTTCGACCATTGACTTGGTGGCATCGGAGTCATCGGGAATTATGATGGATCGAGGGATCCAATAGTCGTCATCCTTGTCAGTCCCTTGATTCTCCAATTGGGTCGAGGCTGGTGTCTGTGGTTGCTATTTGGCCTCCTGTTTTCCCTTCGAATCTGATCTCTTTGCTGATGAGAGTCCCTATACCGGTATCACTTCATCAACTGCAAACATCTCCATGTAGCAGGCTGCTCCCCGTACACTGTTTTGACTCCCTCTGGTGTTGGGAACTTCAGAACCTGGTGAAGGGTATAGGGTACTGCCCTCATGTTATGGATCCATAGCCTTCCGAAAAGGGCGTTGTACCTTATGTCACCCTCGATCACATAGAACTTTGTTTCTTGGATGATCCTGGCCATGTTCACTAGCAAAGTAATTTCACCTTTGGTGGTTTCGCGTGCCATGTTGAAGTCGTTAAGTACTGGGGTTGCGGGCACAGCTTGATGTTGTAGGCCCAGCTGTTCTACGATCCTCGATTGAATAATGTTGGCCGAGCTACCTAGATCAATCAAAACATGTTTAACTTGAGTTTTATTCATAAGAACAGATATTACCAGCGTGTCATTGTGGGGTTGTAAGATCCTTTCTATATCCTCGTCGTTGAAAGACAAGGTCCTTTCTGGTACATAATCACGAGTCCACTTTTACCTCGTGATCGACACCTTGGTGCGTTTGAATACGGGACCCTGAGGAATATCGACCCCTCCAACAATTATGTGGATTACGTGTTGTGGCTCCTCTTGCTCATTATGTCTGTTTGAATCTCGGTTCTTGAAATGGTTCTTAGCCCGATCACTTAGGAATTATTCTAATATGCCCCTCGTTGAACGATAGTGCTACCTCCCCCATCAACTGTCTGCAATCTTCTGTTCTATGACCATAGGTGCCATCATACTTGCAAATCTGATTAGGATTTATGTGGGTCAGATTAGTCTGCAGAGGTCGAGGCCACCTAGTGTCCTCGATGCGCCCTGATACAATAGCTGATGCATTAACGTTGAACTTGTATTTCGATAGTCGTGGTGCTTCTTTGGGCTCAACATTCCTGTCGAAGCCACTCTTACTCGTGAGCCCTCAAGAGCTATGCCCTCGATCATTTCTTTTATCATTTCGAACGGGGTTGCGCTTAGGCCTGCTGTTTCTTCGATCTCCACCGTATGGATGATATCGATCTCTGTTTGAGCGTGGTTCCCGATCAATATCCCTTTTTAACTTTGTCGATAAGCCTGATTGGATAAATAGACCCAGAAGGAGACCCCAGTTGGTCATCCTCGACCCTAATATTTGACTTGTACCGATTATGCACATTGGCACAGGTGACAGCTGGATATTCGATCAAGTTCTACTTTAACTATTCCTAGGCAACCGAACTTTGTATGCTTAACCCTTGAGTGAAAGCCTGAATGGCCCAATTATTAGCGACCAGGGGTATATCCGTACGTTGTATTTAGAACCGAGATACGGACTCTCTGAGTATCTCGTTGTCTTTCTGCTTCACTTTGAAGAGGTCCAACTTCCTAGCCTCGACCTTTATGGCTTCGGCGTGCTCTTTAACAAAGGAATCCACGAGCATGGCAAAAGAATCAATGGAGTTGGGTTGCAAATTATGGTACCATATCATCACCCCCTTTGATAAGGTCTCTCCGAATTTCTTCAGCAGTACAGACTCAATCTCATCGTCTTCTAGATCGTTCCCCTTTATTGCGCATGTGTAAGAAGTGACATGCTCGTTGGGGTCGGTAGTTCCATTATACTTGGGAATTTCTGGCATGCGGAATTTCTTTGGAATGGGTTTGGGAGCCACGCCCGAGGAGAAGGGCTTTTGCACAAACTTCTTTGATCAACTCTAGAGTTATATGTTTATACTGTCTTGTAATTTTCTTCAATCCTCTTCTACCCGATTCAATTCTCTTTGTCAGCTCCTCGAGCATTTCATGATAGCGGGTTTGATCCCTGGTTCATTCAGGTTTGATCTTCCCGGCACTGGTTCGGCCTTCTGAAAAACTTCCTGTGATGGCTCGGGCTCAACCCTACTCGGTGCATGGTTCTGATTTTGGAGTTGTTCTATTGCACCTTGTTGATCCTGCAACATTTCGAATATTATCCGAAGGATGATACCGCCTTCTTCACCACCCTGTGTATTCTAACCGGTTGATCAAACATCTCTACGAATGCTATATTCGGGTCGGCATCCAGATTTGCATTAATGGAAAAATGGGAACTGACGTCGATGGGGTCTATAACTGTTACTCCCTCGAGGTCAACTGGAGGCACTTTGTTCCCTAGGGCAGCCATGTTGTTGTTTTCTCAATGAAAATCGAGGTCATTATCGAGGTGTTTCGGTGTTGCTTGAGAGTTCGACATGCTGATCCTGAAACAAAAAATGCTTACAAGAACAAGTGTAAGGCAGTGTGCGTTATGAAAATTAGTACCAGGAAATCACTATTATCCTTAGCCCCACGGTAGGCGCCAAACTATTTATCCTTAAAATCGGATAACAATTAAATTTATAAGTAGTTTTAAGTATATGTGATTTCACTTGGCACAAACTGAGAAATATGAAAATGGATATTAGCAATTGACTGTAAATTAAAATAAAGAAAACCAATGTAAATTGCGGCTTTTTCCCTCGAGCTAGTTTGACCTCGAATCAAACGACTATGCTGATGAAGAGTATGGAAGCTTAAGAGAGAAAATGTGTTATATTGCTTTGTTGTGCGTGAATGTGATGTGTCTACAAAAATGATTAGAACTCCCTTTATATAGTAGAGGAGTTATACTTATGGTACAATTCTAAATACAGAAAGAAATCCCTTGATTGGATAATTAACCGATCTTGACTTGATACGTGCCAAGATTTCCGCAACGATCCTTGCTTGATCATGGATATCTCGGTTTTTCATTATTCGACTCATCAGGCTTTCTTCTAACTCGCTCGATGCCTATCCCGCTCGATCTCGATCTAGACTGGTCTTGATCTCGATCGGTCCTCGAATTACGAGCTTGGTAATATATCTTCATGTCTCGATCCGATATGACATGGGATCGAACCTTGGCCTGTCGTCCTGGCTTCGAATAACCATACAAAATAGGGCGAGCCCGATTTGGACCGTATACAATAAGTCTACACCTCGACGGGTTTTGAAGTAGCAGACATTTGTTATATATATTTTATTAAAATTAAATACATAAATAATTTGAATTATATTTTAAATTCAAGATATATTGGTCCAAATAAATATTATGGCTAATATAATTAAGTAAATTATACAAGTCCAATATATATAAATAAGTGTTAATTCATTGGGCTAGTCCATTTAATTGGGCTAAAGTGATGAGCATGCTTCATCAAGCCCAACATATCATCTTCCTAGAGGTTCAATTTGGTGTCATGTGTTGTGGCACGCCAAGTCATGCGGAAGATCCAATAGGATCATGCCACGTGTCAAATGACAAGGCATGTCAATTCACATTAAAATCCAATGAAATCGCACCACGTGTGCAAGTGACATGTTCTAGCCAATCTAATGCGGCCTTGTCACACTTCAATTTGATTGGTTGGAAGGAGTTTGTTCTTATCATAACTCTTCCCTCCCACAACTATAAATACAAGTTTCAAGCTTCAAGAAATCAAGTTCATGTTCAAGAAATCAAGTTCAAGCTCAAGAACGAAGAACAAATCAAGATTCAAGGAGTAAGAGTTCAATTAAAAATTTGTGCTAGTTGAATTCAAGATCATCGTTCGTGACAACAAACATAGATTCGAGATCAAGCTCAAAGATCCTTGAATTCATTTATTATTGAAAAGACAAATCAGAGGAATCATAGAGATTGTAACACTCATATTATATGAAATCAAATACTATGATTGTTGTAATATTTTTCGGTCTTGATTTTATTTTCTAGACGCAATTTTATTGTCAACAAATACTTCAAATTAAAATTGCAAGTTCTATTTTGAATTTTTCATTTTTGAACTTGCAAATTCAAAATTTACAACAATAATAAAAAATAAAGAAAAAAGAAATAACATGCCTTGTATTATTTTTGTAAGTCCTTTCATGCCAACATGAGGTTCTTGATTTCCGGCATTGCTTGAGTCTGAACCATAAACCATTATACTTCAATTTCTTGGTCCTCTGGTTCATCTACCTCTTCACGCCCTTGATTTTGTCGTTTTGATCATATTCAATCTCTAACGCACACCAGAATTTTCAAAGCGTTGCTACCCAATGAGTGACGGGTATTACCTAGATGCTGCCTTACTTGGCTAAATTATCTCTCTAATGTAACTGTTGAAATTGGCACGTTTAGAACGTCATGAGCCATGGCCAAAATAACAAGAAACTTATTTAAGTTGCTCTTCCACCAAGCCAGCGGTAGAAATTCCTTTGTGCGGGACTCTATTGCCTTTTGAAAGTAGAATTAGAGTTCATCAATATTCTTGCTACTCGATTGTTGATGCTCACTTAGTATAGACCAAATTAAATAATATTTAATACTTTCATATTTCTCCATACCACCGGATGCGAATGCAGATGTAGAAACCGAACTTGATTGAATATTTACATTTGCATTTACCGCAAAAGAAGTGTAACGACCCGGCTGGTCGTTTCGAGAATTTTAGCCTCGTTTAACCTATTTATGATTTATCATATGTTTCTTAGCCTATTTTTGTTGTGTTGGGTAAGTTGGTTCAGGTTCGGAGTGGTCGTGGTGAGAACCGAGACACTTAGTCTCTTAAATTGGCTTAATAGTTGGAAAAGTCAACTAGGAGTTGACTTATTGGTAAACGACCTTGAAATGTAGATTTTATGGCTCGGATAGCTTCGTTAGGTGATTTGGGACTTAGAAGTGTGTTCGGAATATGGTTTTGATGTCCGGTGTAGAATTAGGCTTGAATTGACGAAATTGAGTTTTTTGGCTATTTTCGGTCGGCAGTGAAAA
This sequence comes from Nicotiana knightiana, assembly GCA_005239525.1. NCBI lineage: Eukaryota > Viridiplantae > Streptophyta > Magnoliopsida > Solanales > Solanaceae > Nicotiana > Nicotiana knightiana. The sequence goes on from ML389492.1 coordinate 66,575, forward strand.
ATTAGCTATCAAAGTCGGAATGGAATTCCGGAAGTTGGAACAGGTTCGTAGTGTCATTTTAGACGTGTGTGCAAAATTTCAGGTCAATCGGGCGTGTTTTGGATGGTTTCGGCGTCTATGGCGAAATTTAGAAGTTTCAAAGTTCATAGGCTTGAATCTGAGGTGAATTTGGTGTTTTTGCGTTGTTTTTGGCGTTTCGAAGGCTCGAATAAGTTTGAATGGTGTTATGGGGTGTGTTGGCATGTTTGGTTGAGGTCTCGAGGGCCTCAGGTGTGTTTTGGGAGGCTAACGGAACTAGTTTGGATGTTGGAAAGTTGCAGAATTTCTACTGGTTTTCTTTTACGCGATCGCAAGGGTGAGTTCGCGATCGCGTAGGCTTATCAGGGGTGGAGTCGAGGTTGTTCTATGCGATTGCAGTAAATGGGTCGTGATTGCGGTCGTGTGGGAGGTGATTCTTCGCGAACGCATGGCTAGTGTCGCGTTCTCGTAGGGTATTCGAGTTGCAATGGAGTAAAGGCATTTTTCTCTATGCGATCGCGTGAGTTGGGTTGCGATCACATAGGGTCGTGTGTTTGCTAACTGCGAACGCGAGGGGGGTCCGCGATCACCTAAGGTTAAATGTGGGGCTGACTTTTTCTGTGCTTCGCGATCGCGTGGCACGTGCCGCGATCGCGATTAAGGAATTAGGCTTGGGCAGTGTGCTTTAAAAAGCCATATCCGCGAGTTTTAGTCCACATTTCACCATTGTTGGACGGAATTGGAGATTTTGAGAGAGATTAAAGAGGGAATCAAAGGGGAAACACTTGGAGGTAAGATTTTTGACTTCATAACTCGATTCTATGTTGTTTTCTAAGCAATTAAACCTGAAATTAGTTGGGTTTAAACCCAAAATTGGGGAAATTATGGCATGAGAAATTGGGACTTTAATTGAGTAATTGAAGGGGCTATTGTGGTCCGATTTTGATGTTCTTGGTACGTTTAGACTCGGGAAAGGATGAGTATTATTGTGATGCAATTTTTATAGAATTTCGAGAGGTGGGCCTGGCGATCGGATTTGGCCAATTTCGGGAATTTTGGTTAAAATTTATAGTTTTTGAGTGGGCTTTGTTCATTTAGTATATTAATGATATTAATCTAGTTTTGGTTAGATTCGGAGCAATCGGGAGCCAATTCGAGAGACAAGAGCAACGCGGATTAGTTTTTGGGTCGATTTGAGGTAAATAATGACTGTAAATCTCGTCCTAAGGGTATGAAACCCCGTACTTCGCATTTTATCACTATTTTGGAGTGGCGCACATGTCGGATGACGAGTGTGTGGCATGTACTGATTTTGGATTTGGATTTGGTCCTTCTCGTGGCAACTATTGAGTTGCGTATTTACTTTTAAATCATATGTTAAATCGTGTTTTAAGACTATTGTTATATTTGGGTCGTAAGCCATGTTTGGGGCCTTGTACTGACTTGTTTAGACCTCTTGGGGGCTTTTACTGCTATTTTCCTCACTGTGTTGTCTTATGATTTACACTCATTCATATTATGTTTAACTGATTTTGAAACTCAACCTTATTTTCACTATTTTGAGATATAAAATGATGTTTTGAGTCGAGTACCCCATTTTACTGATAGTCCGAGTGGCTTTTTTTGAGAGTTTCTGACTGAGTGAGGCCGAGGGCCTGATTGTGAGGATATGATATGCCACAAGGTGGCTTGATATTAGTGTGTCGGCTGAAGAAGCCCCTCCGGAGTCTGTACACACCCCCAGTGAGCGTAGGTACCTACTGAGTGCGAGTGTCGAGTGCCGAGTGACGAGCGATTGGGAGGCATGAGTGACAGTGAGGTTGCCCGAGGGACTGATACTAAGTGATTGTGAGGCATGCTGAGCGACTGATTCCGAGTGATGATTTGCCCGAGGGGCTATTTATGATTTATTTCATTTTACACTAAAATCTGTGGGTATTTTTCTGAAATTGTTGGAAATCACATTTTTCAAAGGATTTTTACTGAAGTTGTCTTTTAAAGCATGTTGATTTAATGTATACACTGTTGGAAAGAAAGGTTGTGCTTATTTTTAATTGATGATTTGATCCTATATGTTTCTTACTGCTTAGACTTGATTTATTTTCATTACTACTGAGTTGGCGTACTCACATTACTCCATGCATCCATGTGTGCAAATACAGGTGCTGGTACCGAGCGCTAGTTCTCTTCCTTCTAGTGGAGCCGGAGTTGGGACTTCGAGGTAGTTGTTCAGCGTCCACAACATCTCTATTCCCATTTCTTGTTTTGTATTTAGTTCCTCGTTCCGAGTCTTGATGTACTATAACAGTAGGGTTATTTTGTACTACTCGTAGATGCTCATGACGGTTGACTCCCAGTTTTTGGGTAGTGTATAGTTTGTTTTATTCATTTTGCTGCTTTAACTGCTTGAGCGGTAGAATTTTGTGAAATATCGGGACAGTTTTGGAAATTATGAAAGTATTATTTCAGTATGTGATTGTTGGCTCACCTAGTTCTACGATAGGCGCCACCACAGCCGGTTTAGGATTCGGGGTTGTGACAAGTTGGTATCAGAGCCTAGGTTACATAGGACTCAACGGTCATGGGCAGGTTTAGTAGAGTCTTGCGGATCGGTACGGAGACGTTTGTACTTATCTTCGAGAGGCTGCAAAACCCTTAGGAAAAATATCATTTTCTTGAATTCTGTCGTGCCATTTTGTTGATTCTGGAAATCTAAACTTCTGTTGTTTCATTCTCTCACAGATGGTGAGGACACGTGCTACCGATCAGGGTGACCAGACACCAACTAGATCAGGGAGAGGTCGAGGCCGCGGTCGAGGCCGTGGTAGAGGTAGGGGATCAGCCCGTGCAGCAGTCGGGGCAGTACCAGTGGATCCACCCGCCATTCAGGATCAGGTTCCCACCGCGGACATTCCAGCAGGACAGGCTCAGGAACCGGCAGTGCCCATTGTTATTCCGGGTCTTCAGGAGACCCTGGCTCAGATCTTGACAGTATGTACTAGCCTTGCCCAGGCGGTTGCTGCATCTACTACCGCTGCTACTTCTCAGGCCGAGGGAGGCACACAGACTCCAACTGCTCGGATACCTGAGCAGGTTACTCAGGGCCTTCAGACACTGGGGGCAGTTCTATCCCAGTCGGTTACTCCAGTTCAGGACTTCGTGATTCCAGCTATGTCAGATGATGAGCAGCGTAGGCTGGAGAGATTTAGTAGGCTTCAGCCTCCGACATTCAGTGGTGCTGAGGGCGAGGATGCCCAGGGTTTTATGGATAAGTGTCAGAGGATGCTTCGTACTACTGGGATTTTGGAGACCAGTGGGGTCTTGTTTGCTACTTTTCAGTTTTTTGGGGTTGCTTTTACTTGGAGGGAGTCCTTCGAGAGGCGTAGGCCTATTGGTGCAGCACCCCTCACCTGGCAATAGTTCTCCACTATCCTCTTGGAGAAGTATGTTCCCCAGTCTCACAGGGAGGAGCAGCGCAGGCATTTTGAGCAGCTGCGTCAGGGGGAGCTATCAGTGACGCAGTATGAGATGCGGTTTATAGAGTTGGCTCGTCATGCCACCGAGTTGGTCCATACTAATAGGGAGAGGATTAGGAGGTTCGTGGATGGCCTCACTTATCAGCTCCACCTTTTGAAGACCAGGGAGAGGGTATCAGGTTCTACCTTCGATCAGGTTGTTGATATTGCTCGAGATATTGAGTCTGTTCGCCGCCAGGAGTGAGAGAAGAGGTAGGCTAAGAGGCCTCGTGGATCTGGTAGTTCTAGTGATGCTCCTTCTAAAGGACAGTTTCAGCATGGTAGAGGTCGTTCATTCAGGCCTCCTCAGCCAGTCCGCCCAGCCTATAGTGGTGAATCTTCGGGGCACGGTCCCTGCAGTTTTCAGTCGGGCCATTCTTCATTTGGTGCCCTTCCAGCCCAGAGCGCAGTTCGAGCACCACTAGTTCAGGGTTCCTCTATGCATGATTCTTCTAATGGCCATTATGGTGCCAAGGGTTTCTCTCAGTCCCTGTTTCCAGCTCTGTGGAGTTGTTTCGAGTGCGGAGAGTTTGGGCACATGTGGAGACAGTGTCCCCGTCATTTTGGTGGTTCTTCTCAACATAGGGGTCAGCCCTCGGCTTTGGCTCCAGTTACTTCACCACCCTCCCAGATAGCTAGGGGTGGGGGTCAGACCGCCAGGGGCCGCCCTAGAAGGGGAGGTTGTGCAGGTGGAGGCCATGCTTGTATCTATGCACTTCCAGCCAGAACAGATGCTATGGCCTCCAATGCAGTGATCACAGGTAGTGTCTTAGTCTGTCGCCGAGATGATTTGGCTTTATTTGACCCTGGTTCTACATATTCCTATGTTTTATCATATTTTGCCCATTTTTTGGATATGCCCCGTGAGTACTCTAGTTACATCGGTTCACGTGTCGACTCTGGTGGGCGATACTATTATTATGGACCGTGTGCATCGGTCATATATGATATTATTGGGGGTCTGGAGACCCGAGTGGGCCTATTGTTACTCAGCATGGTTGATTTTGATGTGATGTTGGGCATGGATTGGCTATCTCCGTGTTATGTTGTTCTTGATTGTCATGCTAAGACCGTGACCTTAGCTATGCCAGGATTTCTGAGGGTTGAGTGGAGAGGTTCTATTGAGTATGTGCCTAGTAGGGTGATTTCCTACCTGAAGACCTAGTGTATGGTAGATAAGGGGTGTTTATTGTATTTGGCTTTTGTGAGGGATGTCACTGGTGAGACTCCCGCTATTGATTCGATTCCATTGCTCCGTGATTTTCCGAAGTGTTTCCTGCAGACCTGCCAGGCATGACACATGACAGGGACATTGATTTTGGTATTGAACTGGTGCCAGGCACTCAACCTATTTCTATTCCACCTTATCGTATGGCACCAGCGGAGTTGAAGGAATTAAAGGAGTAGCTTCGGGAACTCCTAGATAAGGGGTTCATTCGGCCTAGTGTGTCACCTGGGGTGCACCGATGTTGTTTGTGATGAAGAAGGATGGTTCTACGCTTATGTGTATTGATTATCGGCAGCTGAACAAGTTTACGATGAAGAACTGGTATCCCTTGCCTCGTATTGATGACTTTTTTAATCAGTTGCAGGGTGCCAGGGTATTTTCCAAGATTGACTTTCGTTCTGGCTATCATCAGTAGAAGATTCAGGGGCCCGACTCCGAAGACTGCCTTCAGGACTAGATATGGTCATTATGAGTTTCTGGTTATGTCATTCGGGTTGACCAATGCCCCAGCGGCCTTTATGCACTTGATGCACAATGTGTTCCGACCTTATCTTAACTCCTTCATCATCGTGTTTATTGACGACATTTTGGTGTATTCCCGATCTTGGGAAGATCATGAGCAACATTTGAGAGTTGTGCTTCATACTCTGAGGGAGAAGAGGTTGTATGCAAAGTTTTCAAAGTGTGAGTTCTGGCTTGATTCAGTAGCTTTCTTGGGGCACGTGGTGTCCAATGAGGGTATTCAGGTTTATCCGAAGAAGATAGAGGTGGTGCAGAGTTGGCCTAGACCGTCATCAGCTACCGAGATTTGCAGTTTCCTGGGTTTGGCAAGGTACTATCGTTGTTTTGTAGAGGGATTTTCATCTATTGCAGCACCTATGACCAGACTGACCCAGAAGGGTGCTCAGTTCAGGTGGACTGTGGAGTGTAAGGAGATATTTCAGAAGCTCAAGTCAGCTTTGACTATAGATCCGGTGTTGGTTTTGCCTACGGGTTCAGGTTCTTATACAGTTTACTGTGATGCCTCGAGAGTTGGCCTTGAAGCGGTTCTGATGCAGGATGGTAGGGTGATTGCCTACGCATCCAGACAGTTGAAGGTACACGAGAAGAACTATACGGTGCATGATCTTGAGCTAGCAGCCATTGTCCATGCCTTGAAGATTTGGCGACATTATTTGTATGGAGTACATTGTGAGATATTCACTGATCACCGTAGTTTGCAGCATTTGCTTAAGCAGAAGGATCTGAATTTGCGTCAGATGAGATGGTTGGAGCTTCTCAAGGATTATGACCTCACTATTCTATATCATCTGGGGAAGGCCAATGTAGTGGCCGATGCACTGACTCGCAGAGCAGAAGTTTGGGGAGTCTAGACTACCTACCAGCAGCAGAGCGACCTTTAGCACTTGATGTTCAGGCTTTAGCGGGTCAGTTGGTGAGATGGGATCTATTAGAGCCCCCATGAGTATTGGCTTGTGTAGCCTCTAGGTCTTCTCTTTATGATCAGATTAGAGCACGCCAGTATGATGATCCACACTTGCTCGTTCTTCAGGACAAGGTCCGTCGAGGTGATTTCAGGGATGTGGTTATTGGTGATGATGGGGTCATGAGGATGCAGGGCCGGATTTGCATGCCCAACGTGGATGGGCTTTGAGAGTTGATTCTAGCAGAGGCCCATAGTTCGCGGTATTCCATGCATTCGGGTGCCGCGAAGATGTATCAGGATCTGAGACAGCATTATTAGTGGAGGCGGATGAAGAGGGATATTGTTGAGTTTTTGGCTCTGTGTCTCAACTGTCAGCAGGTCAAGTATGAGCACCAGAGACCGGGTGGATTACTTCAGAGATTAGATATTCCGGAGTGGAAGTGGGAGCGGATCACCATAGACTTTGTTTTTGGGCTTCCACGGACTTCAAGGAGGTTTGATTCTATATGGGTTATTGTGGATCGGCTGACCAAGTCCGCGCACTTCATTCTTGTTGGCACTACTTATTCTTCAGAGCCGTTAGCTGAGATTTATATCAGGGAGATTGTTCGATTGCATGGGGTTCCAGTTTCTATCATTTCCGACAGAGGTACCCAGTTCACATCTCAGTTTTGGAGGGCCGTGCAGAGGGAGTTAGGTACTCAGGTTGAGTTGAGCACAACGTTTCATCCTCAGACCGACGGGCAGTCGGAGCGTACTATTCAGATTCTGGAGGACATGTCGCGTGCGTGTGTCATTGATTTCAGGGGTTCATGGGACCAGTTTCTGCCGCTAACGGAGTTTGCATATAATAATAGTTATCAATCGAGTATCCAGATGGCTCTGTATGAGGCTTTATATGGTAGGAGGTGTAGATCTACGGTTGGTTGGTTTGAGCAGGGCGAGGCTAGTCTATTGGGCACCGATTTGGTACAGGATGTGTTGGGTAAGGTGAAGTTGATTCAGGAGCGGCTTCGCACGGTACAGTCTAGGTAGAAGAGTTATGCGGACCGGAAGGTCCGAGATTTTTCTTTCATGATTGGGGAGAAGGTGCTGCTGAAGGTGTCACCCATGAAGGGTGTTATGAGGTTCGGGAAGAGGGGAAAGTTGAGTCCCTGATTCATTGGGCCATTTGAGGTGCTGCAGAGGATTGGAGAGGTGGCTTACAGACTTGCCTTACCACCCAGCTTATCGAGTATTCATCCGGTCTTCCATGTTTCGATGCTCCAGAAGTATGTTGGTGACCCGTCTCATGTTTTGGACTTCAGCACGGTTCAGCTCAAGGGTGATATGTCATATGAGGTAGAGCCAGTGGCTATTTTGGGTCGTCGGGTCATGAAGTTGAGGTCTAAGGATATAGCTTCAGTGAAGGTTCAGTGGAGAGGACAGTCGGTGGAGGATGCCACCTGGGAGACCGATCGGGAGATGCAGAGAAAATATCCTCACTTATTCGAGACTCCAGGTATGATTCTAGACTCGTTCGAGGGCGAACGTTTGTTTAAGAGGGGGAGGATGTAACGACTCGGCCGGTCATTACGAGAATTTTAGCCTCGTTTTCCCTATTTATGCTTTATCATATATTGCTTAGCCTATTTATGTTGTGTTGGGTCGGTTGGTTCGGGTTCGGAGTGGTCGTGGTGAGAACTGAGATACTTAGTCTCTTAAATTGGCTTAATAGTTGAAAAAGTCAACTGGGAGTTGACTTATTGGTAAACGACCTCGGAATGTAGATTTTATGGCTCGGATAGCTTTGTTAGGTGATTTGGGACTTAGGAGTGTGTTCGGAATGTTATTTTGATGTCCGGTGTAGAATTAGGCTTGAATTGGCGAAATTGAGTTTTTGGCGATTTCCGGTCGGCAGTGAAAAATTAGTTATCGCGGTCGGAATGGAATTTTGGAAGTTGGAACAGGTTCGTAGTGTCATTTTGGACGTGTGTGCAAAAGTCCAGGTCAATCAGACGTGTTTTGGATGGTTTCTGCATCTTTGGCGAAATTTAGAAGTTTCAAAGTTCATAGGCTTGAATCCGAGGTGAATTTGGTGTTTTTGCATTTTTTTTTTTGGCGTTATGAAGGCTCGACTAAGTTTGAATGGTGTTATGGGGTGTTTTGGCATGTTTGGTTGAGGTCCCGAGGGCCTCGGGTGTGTTTTGGGGGGTTAACGGACCTAGTTTGGATTTTGGAAATTTGTAGAATTTCTGCTGGTGTTTCTTCTGGTTTTCTTCTATGCGATCGCAGGGGTGAGTTCGCGATCGTGTAGGCTTAGCATGGATGGATTCGAGGTTGTTCTATGTGATCGCAGTAAATGGGTCGCGATCGCGGTCGTGTGGGAGGTGATTCTTCGTAAACCATGGCCAGTGCCGCGTTCGCGTAGGGCATTCGAGCTGCAATGGAGTGAAGGCATTTTACTCTGTGTGATCGCGTGAGTTGGGTTGCGATCGCGTAGGGTCGTGTGTTTGTTAACTGTGAACGCGAGGGGGGTCCCATGATCGCGTAAGGTTAAATGTAGGGCTGACTTTTTCTGTGCTTCGCGGTCGCGTGGCACGTGCCGCGATCGCGATTAAGGAATTAGGCCTGGGCAGTGTGCTTTAAAAAGCCGTATCCGCGAGTTTTAGTCCACTTTTCACCATTGTTGGACGAAATTGGAGCTTTTGAGAGAGATTAAAGACGGAATCAAAGGGTAAACACTTGGAGATAAGACTTTTGACTTCATAACTCGATTCTATGTTTTTTTTCTAAGTAATTAAACCTGAAATTAGTTGGGTTTAAACCCAAAATTGGGGAAATTAGGGCATGAGAAATTGGGACTTTAATTGAGTAATTGAAGGGCCTATTGTGGTCCGATTTCGATGTTCTTGGTATGTATAGACTCGGGAAAGGATGAGGATTATTGTGATGTGATCTTTATAGAATTCTGAGAGGTGGTCTCGGGGGTCGAGTTTGGCCAATTTCGGGAATTTTGTTTAAAATTGATAGTTTTCGAGTGGGCTTTGTTCCCTTAGCATATATTGATGATATTAATCTGGTTTTGGTTTGATTCGGAGCAATCGGGAGCCGATTTTAGAGGCAAGAGCATCGCGGATTAGTTTTTGGGCCGGTTTGAGGTAAGTAATGACTGTAAATCTCGTCCTGAGGGTATGAAACCCCGGACTTCGCATTTTATCACTATTTTGGAGTGGCGCACATATCGGATGACGAGTGTGTGGCGTGCACTGATTTTGGATTTGGACTTGGTCCTTCCCGTGGCAACTATTGAGTTGCGTATTTACTTTTAAATCATATGTTAAATCGTGTTTTAAGACTATTGTTATATTTGGGATGTAAGCCAGGTTTGGGACCTTGTGCCGACTTGTTTAGACCCCTTGGGGGCTTTTACTGCTACTTTCCTCACTGTGTTGACTTATGATTTACACTCAGTCATATTATGTTTAACTGATTTCGAAACTCAGTCTTATTTGCACTATTTTGAGATATAAAATGATGTTTACGGTCGAGTACCCCATTTTACTGATAGCCCGAGTTGCTTTTTTTTTAGAGTTTCTGACTGAGTGAGGTCGAGGGCCTGATTGTGAGGATATGATATGCCACGAGGTGGCTTGACATTAGCGCTTGGGCTGAAGGAGCCCTTCCGGAGTCTGTACACACACCCAGTGAGCGCAGGTACCTACTGAGTGCGAGTACCGAGTGACGAGTGATTGGGAGGCATGAGTGACTGTGAGGTTGCCCGAGGGACTGATACTGAGTGATTGTGAGGCATGTTGAGCGACTGATTCTGAGTGATGATTTTCCCGAAGGGCTATTTATGATTTATTTCATTTTACACTAAACTCTGTGGGTATTTTACACTAGTATGTGCGTCACCTCAACACCAATCCTATAACACGAAATTTGTGGTTTCGTACTCTCAACACTAATTTTAGAAGAGTTACTTACCTCGAACAAGCCAAATTCATATACTGAGCAAGCCAAGCGATGCACCAAAAATGCCATCCCACGCATACCAGCCTCCGAACGGCTCAAAAGTATCCAAAAGAAACTCAAATACATCAAAGAAAGACCAAGGAAACAATTCAAAATGATAAAGGCCGAATCTTTAATCAAAACCCAAATCCGGCCAAAAGTAACACCCGATCTCGCACCTCGGAACCGGACAAAACACACAAAAATCCGACAACTTATTCAATTACGAGTCCAACCATACTAGTTTCACTCAAATCCGACTCTGAATAGATGTTCAAAACTCAAAAATTCACATTGTGAAACTTTAGACCAAAACCCCCAATTTCCTCTTTAAAATTCATCAACCAAAAGCTAAAATCGAAGATAGATTCATGAAATATAGCCAAAATCGAGTAAAGAACACTAACCCAAATTCATATGGTTAAAATTGCTTCAAGAATGGCCTCAATCAGAGCTCCATAGCTCCAAAAATATAAAAAATGGCCGAAACCTTCGAAATAGAGTACTTTATAATCTGCCCAGGCATCCTCTTACGCAAACGCGGGAAAAACATCGCGTTCGCGATGAATAAAATGCACACCACCAAGAAAAGACTCTACGTGTTCGCGATAAACCTCACGATAACGTGAGGACCACTGATGCCACAGCTTTGCGAACGCGACTAACATTTCGCGATCGCATTGAAGGATTCTCCAACTCCCTGCACGCAGACGCGAAGAACACCATATCAACCCATCACGAACGCGACCAAGGAAGCGCTAACGTGAAGAACATACCACTACACTTACCAAAATACCCATCGTGAACGCGTTGCTCCATCCGCGACCGCGAAGCACACCTTAAGCACCAGAAAACAAGCAATAACAACATGGTCTAAAATAGTCTGAAACCTGTCTGAAACTCACCTGATCCCCTTGGGACCCCGTCAAAACATACCAATAAGTCCCATAACATAACACGGACCTACTCGAGGCCTCAAAACTCACATAACAACATCAAAACGATGAATCATACCTCTATTCACAATCAATGAACTTTAAAACTTTAAACTTCCACAACTGATGCCGAAACCTATCAAATCATGTCTGATTGACCTCAAATTCTACACACAAGTCACATTTGACGTTACGGACCTACTCCCACTTCCAGAATCGAAATACAACCCCGATATCAAAAAGTCCACTCTCGGTCAAACTTTACAAAATTTCAACTTATGCCATTTCTAACCTAATTCTACTACGGACCTCCAAATCACAATACGGACACGTTCCTAAGTCCAAAATCACCCAACAGAGCTAACGGAACCATCAAAACTCCAATCTGAGGTCAAATACCAAAAAGTCAAATTTGGTCAACTCTTCCAACTTAAAGCTTAAACCATGAAATTCATTCTTCCAAATCGATTTTGAATAACCTAAAAACCAAAACCGACGATTCACATAAGTCATAATACATAGAACAATGCTACTCAAGACTTCAAAAAATTGAACGGGGTGTAAATTTTCAAAATGACCGGCGGGTCGTTACATCCTCCCCCACTTAACATACCTTCGTCCTCAAACGTTCCAAGAGTTGTTCCAAAAAATCCATCAAACCGTCATGTAACTTTACCATGAACATACGCGGGTGTGATCCCACGTCACCCTATCCCATATAGGTCTAATACCACAACATTACTGAAATTTCTTAATCCAACGTAGCCCATAAGCCATAGAATCCAAGTTCCAACATCCAAAATTTTTTTATAAGATCAGAATCTCGCATCTATACACTGTATAAGTCTTAACAGGCTATATCAAGTCGTAATCATAACCCAAGATGTAATCACATGATATACCACATAGCTCAATTACTCATGGAAATGATTTCTAATCACAATAGCTTCTCAAAACAGCCCAGTACCGGTAATAATCCTCATATCAAACAGAACCTCATTCTAAACCTTGGTACACTGCCAATGATGTAAGAAACACGCAGAAACCCTTAACCACTCATCAGATCGACAGGTCATGGAGATCCCTCTTCTCTGACAAGAACTATAGAAAATTTCTAAGCCGGCTTCCGATATTATCCTTCCAAACATGCTGTAATCAAAATCGATAGTGTGAACAACTATTTTTTGACCACACCCAAATTCTATACCATTTTGCTATAAATATTAATGTTATATCTAATCTTAATATTTTAAATTTTTATCTTACTCTTAATAGGTTCTATTTAAGAAAATTAAAAACAACAAAAATATTCACATTCTTAGAATATAAGATTTTTTNCTCACACCACTTCCCCACTACACCCATGTCTTATCCCCACTTCCCCACACTCCCACTTCTTTTCCCCACTCTCCCACATACACATCCATATATAATGGGGGGAAGACCAACACAAGGGGGTTGTTCAATCAGAGGGTCTTTTTTCTTCAATCTGCAGCAGATTTGTTTTCCTTTTCTTCAATCGGCAGGCATTTTTTTCTTTCTTTTCCTCAATCTGCACACACACACACAAACNCCACTCCACCCAAACACCCCACTCCCTCATACCACTTTCCCACTACACCCATGTCTTATCCCCACTTCCCTCACACTCCCACTTCTTTTCCCCACTCTCCCACATACACATCCATATATAATGGGGGGAAGACCAACACAAGGGGGTGGTTGTTCAATTGGAGGGTCTTTTTTTTTCTTCAATCTGCAGCAGATTTTTTTTTCTCTTCAATCGGCAGGCATCTTTTTCTTTTCCTCAATCTGCACACACACACACAAACGGTGGCAGCCATTGACTCATATCGCCGGAATCCGGCAAACCAATTCCTTCGTCAAGTTCACACCTCCACGAGCATCATTCCCAAAGTCCACTGTTTCAAGAAACAAAGTCGAGAGAACCAGTAGCTGCTGGTCGTTTCCGAGGTTGCCGACGAGGTCCCCTCCGTAGCCGTTGGCAAATTTTTCGGTCAAAAGTTCATAATCCTTAAGTTGCTGTAAGTTCAATTCAAATCCTTCTATATAAAGTTAGTTTTCATAACTCTTTAATCGCTTTCTCGATAACTTAAGAAGGTGTCTCTGTTAATTGTCATCAAACTCTAAGATGTATTGTTGCTATATATCTATTTTTGATGTTTTGGTATATGTATTTATGTTATGCAATTGTTCATATGCTTAATATTTGGCTCTGTGTTGAT